>LGRX02026107.1:115562-140828 GCA_001247695.2 Cymbomonas tetramitiformis | reverse complement strand
GGAGTACCGGACTCAGGTGGTCCTCAATGACAATGGCTCCGCGCAATGGAAGCTGGTCCCGATCGGTACCTGGGAGCCTCCAACGCTACATGTGACAGATGTGAGGTGTGTTATGGGGGCCTGGCCGTATATCGTGGTGAATGACGACAGGCGCCTAATGCGCTGGGAGCGTCGGCGCGGGTCCGGATGGTTCCTGGAAGACGCCACCAGTGCTAAGGAGCCTGTTCAGCCGTTCGATATGGACGCTCGAGACTGGCGCCCGACACGAGCTTCTGCTGGACGTGCACCCGTAGTAATGTCCTACGTCGAGGATTACAAGGGGATCCCTTACTATGGACGCCGCAAGCCGTCGATGGACATCGAGGATCCTGTGGCTGGGATGCAAGCAGGAGGTCTGGAGGCAGGAGAAATCCCTACCGTTGAGACTGCTACGGAGGGCATTGAGATCGTTTACGTGGATTGTGATCTCTCGGATGACGAGCCCAACTCTCCTGTCTACAGTCCGACGTCACCGAAGTACAGCCCAACGTCCCCAGTGATGCCCGAGTCCCCCGTCTGTAAGGTCAAGGGCTGTGTAAGGTGTGCTCGAGCTGAAGAGACGAGCGTCACCGTTGATCCTAGCCAGAGGACGGGCAACGAGCATCCGACGGTGGAGATGGTGACAGGAGAAGCAGGAGCCCGTGGCCTCGTGGTGGATCCCCTGTCATCTGCAGAGGAGGACGAAGACGTGGCGCCTCGTAGGATACCGAAACGTCAACGTAAGAACGTGTCTCCTAATAGAGCAAAGTATCCCCTGGCAAAGTATCCGTGCTAGATCTCTGCTTGGCCAATCGGGCTATCGTAGGATAGGATTGGACAGAAGGCATCAATATCGAAAGGTGAATGTAGATTCAGGCCGAGTAGGTTGAACAATGATTGGTCCAGAATAATCGGGGTGTTACATTAGTTCAGGGACAATTGATCATTGCTGTTCCTCCAGACGAGGAGTATAAAGGAGTAGCCGACAGAGTTGTCGGGAGCTTATTTTGGGATTAAATTACAGAGACGTGCTGTCCGTATTTTTGTTAATATTGGTTTATCTTTCCTGTCCTAAAGATGCATTCGTTTGCTTGTTTATTCGTCCCTTGAAGTGTAACCCGTTCAACTGGTTATCTAGAGCCTAGCTAAACCACGACCGAGTTTAGCCGATACACGGACCTGTGCCCCAACGACGAGTAGAAGACCTCTGAGAAGCACCTTCTCGACCAACAACTGACCGAGGCCTCTCTTCGTTGGAGTGGTAAAAACTCTTACCTTGCTTTACTAACACCTCCAGGACAATTTTTATCATCGTTCTGGAGGCCAGGGTGAAAAAGTAAAAATGAAAATTTCCACATGTTTTCGGGATTTTGGCTGAAAAGGCTCCGAGGGAAAAAAGTGAGGCTCCACCGATGGAGTTCACCAACTTTCCGCAACTTTTCGGTTTCTTTGCGCCTTTTTCTCTTGGACGAAGCTCCTCCAGTCCGACACCTTCAGCCCAGTACGGAAAAACCGGTTACTTTTCAGAGTCAATTTCCACCAATTTTCAAGGTGATCGGCCGAGAAACGGTCATACCAAGTATGGCACCTTCAGATTGAAGATCTTGCCCGACCTTGACTTCCTCTTCGTCAGTTTGTTTCACTAACTTGTTTTCGGCACCGTTACCGACCAAGTTATGTCTTCACTGAACGTTTCGGAGACTCGAAGACGGAACCCGATTGGTCAATTTTTGAGCTAATTTGACGTTCTCAACGGTCATATCGGTCATAACCGTCACTCTCGAGGGCTTGGTTACCCGATACGGCACCAGACCTGCACACGTTGTGCTCCGACCTCTTGGACTATCTTTTCTACGTCAAAAAGGTCGAAGGGACGTTCGAGCAGAGTCTGGGAAGGCTGTAGGTGTCAATCTCCCAGCCGGTCAACGGTCAGGCGTCATACCGTTGACTTTGTCATATCCAAGGACTTTTTCGAGCGCAGCCGGTCTCACGTTGTTCAACGACCCACTTTAACTTCCTACCGTCTTCAGATAGGTCGTTCATACGTTTGAGAACGGCTTGGGTCGGACTTACTTGTCAATTGGCCAACATTCTCGGTCATAGGTCATATTATGACCAAATATGACGCCTATGACGCCTTTTTGGACATTTTCCGACTTTTTCACCGACTTCCAACCCTTTCTTCTACCTGACTGGTGCTTTGTCTTTTTCCACCTTCTTCCACTGCATTCACAAAGCTATAGCTGGCATTTTACCGGGTAAAATATTTCGGGCCTTGGTAATACCGGTAAAATTACCGGTATTACTTTTACCGGGTAACGTGTGGTATTACCATTCTGGGCATTTTGAGCTTTTTGAAGTTTGGCTGTAGTAAACCGAATATCTATGCATACACACGTACTCTAATGACTTCCTATTTTTTTAGGATTGATCGTCATGGTGTCAACGATCGTAGAACAACCGTGGTTGGACATGTTGGCATGCACGGCTCCGGTACGAGCCGTTTAAAGAGCCAGAGAGATGCCGCTGTCAGCCGGAGGCGTGGATCATGCCCGGCACAAATTGGCCTTGGTATTACCAGGGTAATACCAAGGGGTAAACGGTAAACGGTAATACCAATGGTAAACTGGTGACAGCCATAGGGGCATACATACGTATAAAATCCAATTAGAGGGGCTCTACCAATTAAGCAATTATAGGGGCTCTACTGCATGGATGTGATATGAGGAATTTCGTTGTTCTTCGTTGCTTTGTGTGCGCGACACGCAGCATGGCGGCTTCAACCAAAAATTTCCCGATCGGGCTGGCACCAGGATGAAAATGCGGTAAAATTGGGGGTAAAAGTGGTAAAGGGCTTGGTAATACCGGGGTTTTACCATTACCAGGTATTACCTTTGGTAAAAAATTGGTAAAGAAACTGGTATTACCACTTTACCCGTGGGTAACGCGAAATTGGCCTTGGTATTACCAGGGTAATACCAAGGGGTAAACGGTAAACGGTAATACCAATGGTAAACTGGTGACAGCCATACACAAAGCATCCTGGCTACGAGAAACCGTCGGGCTGACGGTTAAAGGGCGCGTCTGAGCAGAATTTCACCCTCTACTCCGAGCGCCAACTTCTACTCCTTCGCCGCTCACGATGTCTTCCCGCGACACACCACGGAGGTCAGCACGGTCGGCGACCACGGACCAGGAGCACTCCTTCAGCAGCAGCGCCCGGAGAAACGGAAGGACTGCATACTCCATCCAGCAAGGCATCTTGCCTTTGCCCTCCTCACCCTCTTCACCGGTGGCTGGGACGAGGGTAGCGCCAACCACGGCGTTCGTCGAGCGGAGGGTCACCTTCTCCGAGCAAGGCGAGGGCAGCCACACGTTTTCTATACAAGCTGCTGAGTTCCAACCTGCTGCGAATCTGCCCGGACCACCTGCAACCCCGCTGACCAACGCTGTGTTAGCCCGTGGAGAGGGCACTCCTTTTGACGACATGACCACGGTCGTCCGCGGCGCTCCGAGCGCGATGACGGGGCGAGAGGCGGGTTCTCGGCTGCTGTCGGTCCCACGAATGCAGCCGGGGGCTGGGATCATGCATTCCACTCCCATCCGCGGGAATGTCTTCGCAGTGACGCCTGAGGGCCCCGACAGCATCGCCACCGCCGCCACTCCGCACACTTGGTCGGGTGCGCAACGCATGACCGAGCACGGCCAGCTGCCAACTCCCTACGCGGCAAACGCTGTCCCCGGATCGTCAACCAGGGCCCCGTATTCGACGACGTCCAGCAGCCGACCGGCGGACACGCCCCTCTAGGAGAACCGCGAACCTCATCAAGTTCGCCTATCTTTAGAAGGAGGTCACGCTGGAGGACACCTTGGTGGTCAACGAACGCTCAGACGTTCCCGTAATAATGCTATCACAAGTCAGGGATTCTACCGAAAGCTGCAAGCTTTCGAAACTACTCTTAAAACTAGTCTAATTACTTTGAAACTTTTAAACTGAAATCTGTTCCGCTAATTGCAAGCACTGACGCACTTGAAACACGACCTGCGAACATGCCGTAAAACAGAACAAAATCAGCGTTCATCAGACGCCGAACCGCAAGTAAAATAATAAACTTCAGTCAACGAAACGCAAATCAGATCCAACGTTTAAACAGTCTTACCTGCGATAGAGCAATTCTCGACCCGGGCGGTACCAATCCCTGAAAAAGTAAAACACAAAGCTCAGTTCTACACGCATATGTGGAAAACATACCGGCGTGTTATGGCCGATTCTCGAGCATCGGTACTATTTTGGGCTGACGCTATTTTTAAAAGTGCAGGTTTGTGGGATTAATGATACGGTGTTGCTACTACGATGATGCTGAACTGTTTTCAAACAAAATGCTGAAAACAACTCTGCGCGCGCAACATGCGAGGCTGCTAGATAACGGTAGGTACGTTCAAGAACTGTCGTTGCGGCATTCTCAGTGTCACAGCGAATTGAGCCCGTACCGTTTGAATAACTCCGCCGCAGAGATCTTTCAGACTTCCTGGAATCGCGTTTACGTCCCGGACCCGAGCGTCACCGGAGAATTTCCTGCAGATCTCCACAAAGTAATCTTGCGAAAAATGAGAAGAAAGAAGACACGGCTAAGCTCATATAGATAATTACAGTACAAACCTGGACATACAATACTGCAAGTCTTCGACGGCGTTGAGGTGAAATATGAAGTTCCGTATTCGGTATTGTAAAGTGTCGGGTCTTCACTGTGTCCACAGTCCACAGTCACAGAGTACCGTTCGTCTAGCCATTTCAAAATCCATCGTCTTCAAAGGTCGCGATACTCGCGATTACTCGCGATTACTCGCGATTACTAACGATTACTCGCGATTACTAACGATTACTCGCGATTACTCGCGATTACTCGCGATTACTCGCGATTCTACTACGTACGGCGAAAGACTGAGCAGTCGATCCAACCATTCGTGCACGACGAATCCAATTTAATCTTCGATCTGAGCAGTCCATCGCTATACTGTATATTTCTGTTTTCTGGACTGTTGCTTTTTATTTTTGGAGCAAGTCCTTCTACAGAATTCGTCGCAGCTCTATTTTTAGAAATTTCCCGTAAGATGTGCATAATTGACGGTAGAAAACATTTTTTCTGCATTTTTCACGTCGCTGCATATCAAAAACATCGGGGCCAAACATATGTCCACTTTTCAAAAAAACAGAAAATTTTCCGAAATTTTGTTTTTTGTGCCTTTTACACAAAAAACAGCCAAGAGTTAAGCTTTGAAAAAAGAGGCTTCACTTTGGAATTCCAGGGGCATGGAATTTCTCAAGTGGGAGCAAATGTCCAGTTCCAATGGACATCCAAGCCCTTGGATGAACCCCCAGAAGTGGACCTAGTCGATTTTTACCAAAAAAGTTCCATGCCATTGGTTTGGGTGGGCCAACCCGTTGGAATATTGGTCCTTAGGTGATTTTTGCAATCCTGAAAACGTTCTAAATAACTTTGTGAGGTTCCAATGCTTCACTTTGGAATTCCAGAGGCATGGAATTTCTCAAGTGGGAGCAAATGTCCAGTTCCAATGGACATCCAAGCCCTTGGATGAACCCCCAGAAGTGGACCTAGTCGATTTTTAAGATAGCTTTTCCAAACCGATGGACACCGTAATCCCTGGCCTGTCCGGGCGCCCGGATTGTGCCTAAAAACGTAGAAACCCTGATGTAAAGGTGACAAACCGGACTTTTGCCGAATGTTGAAGGTATTTAATTCCGACCACCCGGAACCACGTTCCCACGCGCCGGACCATGGGTCCGGGCGCCCGGAATGCATCTGAAAACCTTACAAGTCCGGTCAGACAACTCACACTTCTTACATGGATTCGCAGGAATAATGGCTAGGCAAAGGCGTGGACTAGCTCGAAACGAGAACGCGGAAGGCACTCCATGCCCATGCGATCAATGCAGACTCCGATTTTGCTACTCCAAAAAACAGATTAAGCGGCATTTGATCCTACATCCGCCCGTCGCACGCCTCTCCAATGACCGAGATCATGAAGAAAACGACTCTCTTGACGGTGCCGAAAGTGTGAATGATGACGGTGAGACGGATCCACCATCAGAGACGGACGAAGAGGAAGAACACGAGGATGACACATATCTTCATGACCATGCCGAACGGATGCTCCGGAAGATCCGTGAAAACTTCTTCAGCCCGATTGAGTATGCATCGTCCGACTCGGTGAGTTCTAAATCCCGTCCAAGCCGTTGGAACCATTGTTTAACAATATCCAAGCCCCGTCCAAGCCTTTGGAACACCCTTGGATTCCCCCGCGAAGAAGAGTCCAAGCATCGTCCAAGCCTTTGGAACACCTTTAGAGCCATCAATGTAAGCCAGATTCTTACATCGCATCTTATTAGTTCAGGATTGCTGGGTTGATGGGAGTGGATGCCCGCCGTATTCTAGGAGGAGGAAAGTGATGCCGCGAGCAACGTGAAAACGACCGAACAAGGGACCCGGAATTCATCATGGTAAGTTCAATACGCACAGATTGAATGCCTTCCGAAAACTGCACTATATCACTATTCCAAGTCATTGGAACGGTGCGTCCTTACGTGTGGAACCCCTCTGGACCAAAATCAATCAGATGCTGTGTGACTAAATTGCAGGAGGGAGAAAATGTGCATGACAAATCGACTACCCTTGCAAACCGCTTCATACTGGATCTACTTGAGGCCCACTCCAACCATAACTCGACCCAGGCGTACTTTGACACAATCCTGGAAATCCTGCGACGTCGAGTATGCGGCTTGGAGGTCGACGATGAATCAATCTCGACCGATGACGAGGTAGCACTACCTCATACCTACCAAGCGTGCCTGCGGTTTTTCAAGGATTTCCTCATGAAGTACAACGAGATGGATGTGTGCCAGAAGTGCAATTTTCTTTTCAAAGATCTGCTTCCCGAAGAGGCACCGACGTGTCCGAAATGCAAGAAGACGACCAGGACAGGTGAGACATGCCAACTATACATGTTCCAGACGTCTGTATAAGAGTGGAGTGTAGGTTCCGGCCGTTTGGACCATGGTCAAGCTACGTTTCATTAAATCTGTTTAAATATTCAAAAGTCCGATACGTTCCGGGCGTCCGGAACCATGCTGCCACACGGTTCCGGACGCCCGGACCAAAGCGTCCTTGTAGATCTCGATTTGCAGGTGTTCATGATTCTTTCACTTCTGATGGCAGGTATGGCGAAATTCTGAAGGTCGTCAAGCTTGTCGTGCACACTGACACATATATTCTTGTGAAGTGTAGATGGTTTCCCCTCGAAGCCGCTCTTTCCGATGCGGTCACGCAAAACATCTACCTGCGCACCGATATGCCATGGGAGACCAAAGATGCATTCATCGAAGCGAAGGACATCAACAATCAAGTGGTCGTGGCGCCCATTCCATGGAAGCCTTTGCGGCTTGCACGGTATACCGGTAACAAGGTTCCATTAAATATTCGACATCGGACAGACGTGCTTGCCGTCGTGCTTGACCGCTACGTCGATTTTGTCGGCGACATCGGCGATAGTAGTTCTGATGACGAAGATTAGTTAACTTGTTGCCTCGCTCGAGGCGGTAGTGTATCGGTCTCGTTGAGCACCACGTGCTGCCAAGTCAGAACCTACCAGTTGTAAATATACTGTAATATATAACACGCATTGTACAGATAATACTAACTTACCTGGAGTTCCAAAGGGGTTCCGAAGGCTTGGATGCGCCTTGGAATCCGTCAAACACAAGTTCCGAAGCGGTTCCAAACCATTGGACTAAGCCTGGACCCCATAAGATATCACTTCCATAATCGTTCCAAAGGCTTGGACGGTCTTGAACTGCACGTAGCAAGAATGATCGGTCCAGAGAATTATCAGTCTATATATCAAGCATTTGCTCATAGCGTTCCGCTCTCAGATCGGGAAGTTCCAAGGGCTTGGAATTTCGGAACACGCTCCCGTGTTGCCCAGAGACTGGGCCTATGGGGTTCCAAGGGCTTGGAATCTTTTGAAACCCACGCTCGTGCTGCGCAGAGACCGGTCCTATGGGGTTCCAAGCCGTGGAGCCTCCGGGCTCGAGCTTCATTCCTCGTACTAACAAGGTCCAAGGGCTTGGAATCTTTTGAAACCCACGCCCGTGCTGCGCAGAGACCGATCCTATGGGGTTCCAAGCCGTTGAGCCTCCGGGTTTGAGCTTCATTCCTCGTACTAACAAGGTCCAAGGGCTTGGAATCTTTTGAAACCCTCGCACGTGCTGCGCTGAGACCGGTCCAATGGGGTTCCAAGCCGTTGAGCCTCCGGGTTCGAGCTTCATTACTCGTACTAGCAAGTTCCAAAGGCTTGGAATCTTTTGAAACCACGCCCGTGCTGCGCGGAGACCGGTCCAATGGGGTTCCAAGCCGTTGAACCTCCGATTTCAGACTGCCGACCTCAGACTGGAAAGTTCCAAAGGCTTGGAATTGTCCAAAATGAATTCCAAACCGTTGGAACCGCCTTGGACCGACGACTTCGGTCATACGTAATCCGAGGACATAGGTCCAACGGCTTGGAATCGACCAGGACCCATTGGACTAACAAATTTCGGTCCAGCCCCTTGGAACCCCGTAGGACCGTCGGCTTGGAACCCCATAGGACTCCTAGGGGAAAACCCAAAGCTTCACCTTGCAATTCCTGGCGGTTTCCAAAGGCTTGGAATTTTACCAAATATTTTCAGGACGGTTCCGGGCGCCCGGAATGGTGCCGTCCAAGCCTTTGGAATAATCCCTATTTTGTAGGGAGCCCTGATCGCCACCGAAGCATACCTCTTTCGCGGAGCACCTAGCTCTGCTCTGGCTACTCCGTCCGCGTCAGACGTCGTCCCATGCACCGTTCCTGCCACGCCAAAAGCTATTCTAGCTCGGCCGCCGACGAACTTGCCTTCCCCGTCGCGATCTGCGGGTCTTCTGCCGTTGCACAGCGCCTTGGCGCAGTTTCCAGGCCACCATGACCTTATGGGGGAAGCCGACCCCACAGTGGTGTACCGAGAATCTAAAACGGTGGCAGACATCCTCAAGCTGGTCCGGGACATACCCATGTACCCCGCCACTGAAGATATGGTCTCCACCGATGCAGATATCTCGGCGTTGCCACCTTTCACGGAGGCCCTGACCAACATGGTCTGCCACGGCGTGGTGGCATTTGCCTTGCAACGCATGTCGGCGTACAAGCTAGGGCAGACAGTTATCACCATGCCAGAGCTGCTTCGGGAAATTGCTCAACGACGCCTAAGGCCTCGGTCGTTGACTTTTCTCAAGCAGGGCAACGTCATGAACTCTGAGGCCTGGGTGCAACGATATGGCACCCTCGCCCCGTTCCTGGCCGATGTGGCCCGCAGTGTCCTGGACGACATCGCCCTGGTGGGGTTGGCCGGGACCGTCATGCGGATGACCCAGCGGCGAGAGGAAACAGCTCGCACCTTTGCGGCTCGGCTCGCCGGATGGTGCGAGGTCACGCAGCTGTTGGCAGACACCATGCCGGGATGCCCTAGCATCAGCCCGAACCAGCTGTTATACCAGTTCTGGTCAGGGCTGCGTCTCAGGCAGACCGTCATGGATCGCCTTATGGACGATCGGTTAAACCTTCAGTTACCAGAAGAATGGGAACGCCTCCATCCAAACTCAACAGCGCTGCAGCATGTCATCACGGTGGCCACCAAGGCCGAGAATGCGGAGAAGTTGGTCAACCCGCGTCCTGTGGGAACCCCGACTCCTACTACATCTCGGACCCCCTTGCGTGGAGGTCGCTCGCCTGCTCGGCTTAACGCTGTCCAGGATCTTGGGCAAGAACCAGGAGTGACCGACGAACCGGCCGCAGAGCTAGACACAGGGGCTGACCTGTGCGTTCAGCAGTCCGGCTCACAACCCCCGAGCATGACACGCCCACCTCGCCGATGCTTCGTCTGCGGTTCCGAGCAGCACCTGTGGGCTAGCTTGCCCGGACGAGGCGAAGAAGAAAGCCTGGGTAGCAGATGCTCCGGCCAGGCTGGCACGTCGGAGGCGAGCCAACGACGCGCAAGTAGCAGCCCTCGAGATGGACCTGGACGACTTGGAGGATGAAGCCGACGCTCGGACCTTTTCAGAGCGGGAACGGCCGCGGCGGTTTCCTCAGGCGATCCACTGCGGAGAACACCTGGTGCGACTAAAGCGCCAGCGTGGGGACGGATTTGGCAACCGTCCCTGGCCACGCAACCTCGCCTTTGCACGGGGGAGGCGGCCACCGCCCCCCCCCCGACCTCTTTGCGCCGCCGGATATGCTTAAGCCGCAGGGGTATGGTTATACCTGGTCCCCGGAGGATCGTGACCTGCATGCTGCTGCTGCCAGAGATCGACACCGGACCAGGTTTTTGCGAGACGAGCCCTCGCTGATCGCTGAACCAGCGATATATGCGGCTAACCTGTCGACAGACGACGAGCGGAGAGACCACCATCGTGAGTCCCGCCGCCGACTGCGCAGAGTTTCGTCACGGCAGCAGAAACTGGGACGGTCTGGGCAGGATCCAGTCCCGCCGGAGGAGAGCCCTCAGCCTCCCGTCCAGTTCAGCGTCAATGTCAAACACCTCAGAGCAGATCTGAGGGTGCAGGAGCTACTCCTGCTCCATTGGACGAGGCGATGTGTCGCCCGTATCAAGAGGGTCAGGACGACCCGCAGATGGTGTATAGAGACAACCATCCGGAGCTCTGTCCCCCACCCCCCGGCGGCACCCCCCGGCACCGGGTCCCCCGCCGCCCTGTGCAAGACCGCATGCGGTCTCTCTCGGAGCAGTTTGCACGGCCGGTTGAATCTTACCCCCTGGTCGACAGTGGGGAGGACGGAGGTGAGCCATTTCCAAAGGCCCCACCTTTTAAACTTCGACCAGAGGTTCCTCCTTCCACGTCAAGACCGGCGGCTTGCCCAGCACGGGTCGCGCCCAGCACTGGCGGCTCACCGGAGAAGCTGGAGCGGCGTAAGCACACGGGGAAGCCAAGAATACGGCTCAACCGAGCGGACCGAGAGCGACACCGACAGGAGCTAGAGGTCCGCGTACTAGGAGATGAAGTTCCTGGAAGCAACGCCGACAGCATCTCCGACCGGGTACGCGCCTGGCGAGAGCTCTCCCACCCAGAACACGTGGCCGCCGCTGCCCTAGCCGACGAGGACGAGAAATGGGTGGACGCTTGGGTACCGGAGGGGTGGCGAAGGTACCGACGACGGTGGAACCGATGGCACGGTCACATCGCAGTAACGCTCGAGGTTACCAACCCCGACGCAGTGCAGTTAGCCTTGGACACGGAATGCGGCACGATCCCCGGTTCTGGAGGTGATGTACCTGGAATACCGGATGCGTGGTGCAGTCTGTTTCGAGTCCATCAATGGAACCAGCGTGAGCGAGAGGCGGCAGAAGAGGCGCTTGACGTCGCTCCTCCAAAGTCTGCGGATCCCCTCCAGGACCAGTCAGACTCTCAGTCGGACTCGACTAAGCAGGAAGAGCTGATGTCCCCAACCCAACCGGTGGAGGACTCGGACTCGGACTCCGAGCGGCTTAATTTCACTCAACAGATGCTGCAAGGGCACCTAGAGGTAATGAACACCCGGAGTCATTCGAGTCTCTTGGCGACCATCCGGGAGCGTGTAGAGCCTACCGCGCTGAGTACCATCACGGAGGACCTGCGCATGGAACAAGTCCTGGAAGTTCGGAATCTCAAACCATCCCAGCTGCACGCCATTCTTGAAGGAGAGGAATTGGGTCCAGACGAGGACCTCCCTCCAGGAGAAACTGCGGACTTGACTTCTACCGAAGTTCCCCTCTGCAACACCACGGTCAGCAATGAGCCGAAGGAAGAGGAGAGTAGTATTTCCTCTTTTCCCTTAGGTAGCAAGACACACCGTCGAGCACAGCGGAGAACTCGCGAGCTGGAACGACGACGTCTGCGTGAAGAACTCAGCCAGGAGGGTGGATGGTACTTCGGACCATCCCGATCCCCTCCTCTGGATCCAGCTCGCACCCCACCGCGTCTTTCCCGGCTCAAGGCGGGAAGGCAAGTACCCCTGCATCATCCCATCCGGAACGCCATCTGTGCTCATCTGCGACGAGATGGACAAGTGGTTTGGGACGCGGGAGGACAACTGGCGGTAGTACGGAATGCTGAAGGAACACTACTACTTGTGTTCTGGGCGCTCCTCAAAGGTCAGCGAGCTCGTGTACTAGTCGACTCGGGTGCCTCAGACGAGTTCATCTCCACCACCTGCGTAAAGCGGCTGGGTCTGACGGTTCGTCACAACGGAGCCCCCTTAAACGTCACACTAGCGGATGGGTCAGTTCAGACCTCTTCACAGGTGGCCTACGGGAAGCTGACCGCCGAGACTTCGGTGGGAACCTACTCCGAGGTGGTCAAAATGAGGGTATTGCCGCTGGGGATAAAGGTTGACATCGTGCTTGGCGGTAGGTGGTTAAGAGGATTATCTCCCGTCACGTTGGACTACTCCGGATGGGGATCCGTGGGTTTCCAGCACAAGGGTGCTCTGGTGAAGATCGCAGGGTGTTCACCTGGACGGAGCGCCTCCCGCAAAGAGGCGGGCACCGCTATGTGTCTGGAACCAATGGTAATGCTGTCGGCGGCCCAAGCTGTCCGCGAGATCAAGGCCTATCGGCGTCGACACGGGTACCGGAAGGCCGACGAACCTGGACCACCGCACGACATCTTACTCGCCTACGCCACTCCCTTGGTCGGATCTTCAATGCTGTCCGCGGTAGCAGAGAGTGGGGAGGACCCCGATCCCAGCATCACTCCCGAAGAGCGCCGCAAGTTCGAGAGCCTGGCAGGGACCTTCAAGGATCGAGTTATCCGGGAAACTCTGCCTAACTTCGATCAGATACGGAAGACAGAGGTAGCGCACATTCGCATGCAGGCCGGTTGGGACGGTACGGCGCCATCCAAGCGGCCGTACAAGATGTCCATGGTAGAGCTGAATCAACTACGAGAACGCCTGGATGAACTCCTTGCCAAAGGATATATCCGACCCTCGTCTAGTCCCTTCTCCGCTCCAGTTCTTATGGTCCCCAAACCGGGTAAACCAGAGGTTCTGAGAATGGTAGTGGATTACCGCTGTCTTAATAGTCAGACTATTAAAGACAAGTATCCACTGCCTGACATCCAGCAACTGTTTGACGAGATGCACGGAGCGCGCTACTTCTCGTCCTTCGACGCGGTCGACGGGTTCTGGCAGATGTCCATGGCCACGGAAGACATAGAGAAGACTGCCTTCACTTCACCCTACGGGCAGTACGAGTGGCTGGTTATGCCAATGGGATTAGCCAACAGCCCTTCGTGCTACCAGCGGCGGATGCAGCGCGCCCTCGGACACCTTCCATTTGTGAAGGTGTTCATCGACGACTGCATTCTGGCCTCCAACACCTTGGAAGAGCACTACGATCATATTCGTCAGTTTATGGAGGTGTGCGAGAAGGAGGGTATATACCTCAAGGAGTCGAAGTGTCAACTCCTCCAGTCCCAGATCCGATTTTTGGGTCACGTTGTGTCCAGCAAAGGTAGTCAGCCCCAGCACGACAAGTTGGCCGCCATCCGAGATTGGCCTGATCTGGAACACGCCACTCACGTGCGACAGTTCTTGGGGTTAGCCGGGTACTATCGCCGATATGTACTAGGATTCTCCGAGATAGCGCACCCCTTGACGCAGCTGACCAAAGGAGATGCAGTCTGGGAGTGGGGACCCTACAAATTTTGGTGCGTGTACCCGACGTGTACCCGACGTGTACCCGACATGTACGTGTGACATGTACCTGGCATGTACCCAACGTGTACCGGGCATGTACCCAACGTGTACCCGACATGTACCCGACGTGTACCTAAAAACGGTGTAGTACATGTTGGGTACACACGTACCTACTAAGTACTGTGCTCGCGGCGACAGCGCGCGTACCCGGCATGTACGCAGGCATAGGTACACGTTGGGTACAGACGTCTACGCATGTACCCATCACTTTCGGCATGTGTACCCGATATGTACCCATGGACGGGTACATGTGTACCGCGTATGTACAATGTATTTGTTTCCGTTGGATGTTACCGTTGGGGAAAACGGGTACATTGTAGGTACATATGTACTACGGTCGGGTACATATGTACCTATCGTTAATATCACGCCTGGTGCACATGTACCCGATATGTACTCGTACTAACGGGTACATATGTACCGCATATGTACTATATGTTTTTTACCGTCGAATATTACCGTTGGGACACACGGGTACACTGTAGGTACACATGTACTAGGATGGGTACATATGTACCCAATATGTTCGTATGCATTAGTACACTATAGGTGCATGTGTACTCGAAAAGGGTACATATGCACGCAGTGGTGGGTACCGCTCTGGTGCGAACACACCAGAGGTGTACGAGGCCTAGCTATATGCACAATGTCCCAGGATGATTGCAGAAATGTATGCTACTTACATCAAGTGTGTGAACAATGCGTATGCTATGCGAAAGCTACCACAACACATACGCAAGGAAACACTCGAGCATGTTTAATACAATTAATAATAGTGTAACTAGGTAGGCACAAAGGAACACAATTGGGACTACTCAATTCTATCCTACCAATACGCAAAATAACGTTCTATTCAAGCATTTTCTATTTCCAACACTACGATTTTTTTAATGACCTATCAACCTAGCACGCTCGAAGGGATGCTTGACGCTCAAGTTGTACTCGAGGCGGTCGTTTTCCCCCATTTAGGGTTTCTCCAAGACAGCCGATCTGAAAAGTAAGGCAAAGAACCAACACTTAGTAAAAAAAAGGCGATCTGAAAAGTAAAGCGGAAAACGCAACAAAGAATCCCTTATGCCTAATGCGAAACACAACTAGCTACCTAGGAACCTCAAAGAAGCGCGAAAGTGAACGCGGGATGATGGCGGAAAAATTGGTTTCACCACTCGAATATTTTCAGCGATCTGAATAACAAAACCAACCAAGTAACGTTTAGTAAAGATGCTACAAGTCAAAAACGAAAGTAACGAAGGAAACTGAAAAGGAGAGGTGGAGTGAGTTGGATTTGAACCAACACTTTCGAGTGCAAAGCACTCGCGGGGATTTTCCCGTTCACTCCCAAGACAAAGTTTCACGCATGCCAAGGATGCGCACGCTAAGCACACACAAAATAACACATACGCATATCGCAAACATTTGCTATAAACCTGTGCCATATTGCAGTGAGTTACAATGAAAACTATCACAGCACGCAATATCACAGCACGCTGCTGCACACTGCTGGACGGCGAATTGTGGAGTGTTGACGACTGTTCAACTGTACTGTTGCGGTGAGTTTGAACTCGACAGAAATGCCTACCTTCCCTTCCCGTTGGGCGTTCAGAAGTCACAGCACGTCACGCGAGCACGATCGACGATAACGAGGACGATCGCGAATTCTGACGATCGGACGATTCTGCGCAGGCACTCAGGTCACATATCGATCGCGATCGTCATCGATTATTCCACCCCACCGCTCTACTCTAACGGTCATCCTAATTGAGGTACGATTTTCTTTCTCTGTTCCGTTTTTTTTTGGGATGCAACACTTTAGCCCATTTTTCGGGCAACTAGAATGTTTTTTGGGCTCGTGGTGCACTAGAAAAAATATTGCCCTCGTCGTGCGCATTTAAATGAGCCCAACTTGTTTTAGGGGTTTTGGTGTCTTTTTTTTGCGTTTGGTGAAGGTACATGTGCCCCTGGGTTGTACTTGAAGCTGTCGAACAAAGTGCAAAGTTTCTTGACATATACTTGGCGTGTATTTTCTGAGTACATGTGTACCTAGCTACACCCAACTTGGGGGGTCGGTACACGAAAAACACGAAAAACGTGTACCGTGCTCGCGGCGACAACCATTCTTGGCTCCCATTGGTGGATTTTGCTCGCGGCGACAACTTTCGTGTACCGACCCCCCAAGTTGGGTGTACCTAGGTACACATGTACTCACGAGGTGCATGCCAAGTACATGCCAGGTACATCATTTGCGTACTAATTAGGACCCCATGTACCGTACACGTACGGCACGGTACGTGTCGGGTGCACATGTACCCACCCTTGTAAACTTACCGGTTCATTCTCGGTACGCGTGTACCTCATATGTCCCCCGGTAGGCAGGTCCATGCGACATGGGCAGGAGCGTCGGGGACGCCCGCGATTTGTTCGCCCGGCCGCGGCACATGCTTGGCGGCAACAAGGTCGACAACGAACCGTTCGCGACCCCGAGGATATCGATGCAAGGTGCGTTCTTCCCTTCTTAAAGTATTTCGTGCACGCCGCGTGCACGTGCACCCAACCGGTCTTCACTTGGTACATGGCCGGTGTGACGTCGGTACACGCGTACCGAACGCTTACATACGCAGGAAAGTGAAACGAAATATGCCGGACATTCATGCTTATGGTAACAATTGTGAGTATACGATGGGCTATATATATACTCAGAATGAATAACTCAGAATATAGTGATAAGCAAACCAAATAAGATAAAGACTAGTTAGAATGATTATACGAACGGCTAGTTTTGTAGCTCGTTCAGGCTTTAGGGTTTTCGGAGGTGGTGACACGATCTGAAAGGTGACAGGTGACACGAACGGAACTGGAGGCAGTCCGATCTCCTAAGGGGGTCTCGTAAGGTACTAAGGTACCCCCTGACAGCAACAATGTTCAAGACAGTGCATGCGTATCTTACTCGCACCGGTAGCCCGTACTTGCAGGGTTCGGCCCGCGTATCACTTCGGCCGACGCCATGATGGAGAACGGTGAAGCCGTGGCCAAGGAGACCCTGCGCACGGTCAACGCGGGTGCCAAGGCGGACAAGGTGGCCGAAATGGAGGGTGCCGACGACCCGCCGCACCCCCCGAGCTTGAGGCTTCGTGCCCGTGCTTTCGGAATAATCTACGGTGTGTTCCTGGTGCATGTGTACCGGGCATGTACGCGGTACTGTACACCGTACGTACTCATGCGGTGCATACGTACCTTGCTCGCACCGGTAGCGCGTACTCGCAGGGTACCTGCGTACCGGGTGCGTAATGATTGTACCGGATGAGTAACTCATGTGTTTAAGATTTCATCTTTGCTCGATCACATGATTTGATATTGATGTGATGGTACGTGCTTGATGTCGGGAGGGGGGCTGCGATGTATGTTCCAGGTTCGGCCGGGTGGATGGCATCTATCGAGTAGAGCTTGGGGGGATACCGTACGCGTTTCTCAAGGTTTCATGGCTCAAGAAGCCAACTAAAGCTTTAGAGACCGCTTTGAGGGCGAGGCATTCCATCGTAGGAGCGGATAGTGTTTCCAAGTGTTTCTACGTCCCAGACCCAGAGAACCCGGCCACCGAATTCGATCGAAAAGAACCGTGTATGCTTGCCGAGGAGATTGCTTCTCAAGTGGTGATTCCGGAAAGCATCCTTGCATGGAAAACCTCGGTGGTCTTGGATCCGCTAGTCGACTTCTTTGAGCAGATTGTTCGAGATGAGAATCCTAGTGACGATGAGGCATGATAGGTATTACACATATTTTCTAAGAAATGTAATAATTGTATATAATGATCGTATTTGTTATGGTGAATTATTAAATTGACACATGGTACACTGTCGGTACACGTGCACGGCATACATACGCTTGGGTGAGGTAACTATGTACCCAAGGCGTACTAAGGGGGTGCGTTCACATGTACCCAACATGTACTAGTCTGCTCTATGGTACATGTCTGGTACACGTGTACGTTAGGATTGTAGGTGCACATGCACCAAGTATGTACCCCGTGGTACATGCTGGGTGCACGTGTACGGCATGATGGCACGTGCACGTGCACCTAGCATGTACCATTTGGTACACGTGTACTCGGGACCATGTACCTGGCATGTACCTACATGAACCCGCCCAGTGCATGCTGGGTACACGTGTACGGGAAACCATGTACCTGGCATGTACCTACATGTACCCGCCCGGTGCATGCTGGGTACACGTGCACGCGGTCGTAAATGTACATGTGTACCCGGCATGTACCTAGACCGTACATGTGTACCCATGTACGGGTACACGTAGGTACACGCCAGGTACACGCCAGTCATTTTTTCGGGTGTCCATTTCTGAAGGAATAACTCAATATTTTACATCAAAACTTCTCAAGGCTGTCTTAGTCACTTATGGCCTTGATATATATGTGAGAATATTGCACTTTTTTACACTTCGGATTTTCACCCATTTTAGGGCTCAAAATTGGGAGTGGGTAGGTACATGCGTACTTTGCCCAAGTACAGGCCGGGTACAGGCCTGGTACAGGCCGGGTACAGGCCTCCAAAATTTGTAGGGGGAGCCACGCAGAAATGGGCATTTGAGGAGATCAAAACCGCCCTGTGTTCGTCTCCCATTCTAGCGCTCCCCGACATGAAAGCTGCAGCCGACGGAATACACCCGTTTGTTGTCCAGACGGACGCCAGCGGAGTAGCCTTAGGCGGGGTATTGATGCAGGACGTTGGGGAAGGGCTGAGACCCATCGCCTTCGAGAGTCGACAGTTCTCTGGCGCCGAGCAGAACTATCACGCGGGTGAGAGAGAACTTTGCGCGTTGCATCACTGTACCACCCAGACCTGGCGACACTACCTGATCTTCACCGATTTCCAGCTGCAGGGTGATCATAAACCCCTGGTGTGGTTGATGTCACCTGGCCAACCGCTTAGCAGGAGGCAGGCTCGTTGGTACATGGATCTAGTGGAAGTCGGAGTACCAGAGATGGAGTATATCCCGGGGGCGCTGTTATGGGTTCCGGACGCCCTATCCCGTCGACCCGATTACAAGGAGGTCTCCGCCCGGGAAGGGTTACTCGAGGCTGGGTTCGTAGACCCCAAGACCGGACTGCCTAGCCGGCCCAACGCCAACCGGATGACCACCGACGGAAAAACTCCTTTTCGACCTACCGCTGGAAGGGAGCTCCGTCAGGGTCGCACCCCACTGGGAGTAATGGATCCCAACCGGGTCAAGAGTCGAAAGATTCCGGACTCCCAGGCGAATAAACCCTCCGCTACCGCCTCCTTAGCAGTACAAGGACCCTTGCGCTGGCTGGACACGCCGGACCTCTGGTTGGCCGCCCTTCACACCCTCAACGGACTTGATGGAATGGAGATGCCCCCCAGTCCCGTAGCAAAAGCAGCCCCTACCACTGATGCGGCAAGTCCTGCACCGGGGGAACCTAGCGACAGACAGGATTGGAAACTGCGATCCGACATGTTCGAGTTCCTAAACCAGGAGTATGGCCCCTTCGACGTGGATGCCTGCTGTGACCTTGGAGGTCAGAACCGACAAGTCAACCGCTCCTGGTCCGACTGTTTAAACGAAGATTGGAAGGGTCTGAATGTTTGGTGCAACCCTCCGTTCTCCTCTAGTCACCTCACTATAGAAGCGGTCCTGCGGAAGTACGTGGAGGAATGGCGGAAGGACCCTGAGCACACCTCGGCTATGTTCGTTTTGCCGGATTTTCAGTCTCGGATGCCGCAATGGAGGCAGTTGTTTCGTTCCGCCGGAATGAGGATTGAATTCATCATTCCCACGCACGACTCCTCAGGGGAAGCCGTTCAGATGTTTGAATCCCCGGATGGGACGCGGCTAATAAAACTTACCTTGGCCTATCCTTGTTGTCTATGCACCCGCAGCACAGCAGCGGGTTAAGCGAGAGCGCAAGACGAGTCCACCCCCGGAAATCATCCGACAAGGGGAAGCGGCCCGTCTGCGAGACTTGGCTACCGCAGTTTCGAGCGGGCAGTTTCTCGACGCACTACGCGCCGAGTATCTTCGCCCCGGACATACCATTGAAAACCCTCAAGGATGAGATCGCAAGTGCCCCACATCAGCGCACTCGGGACTTCTGCATCACTGGTGATATCCTCTGGCGAATCTGCGCGGGAAGATATCAGCTGGTGCTGGGTGAGGACTCCCCCTTGCGTGAGATCATCCTACAGGACGCTCACGCTTTGGTGTCTGCTGGTCATGCTGGCCGAGACAAGACCCTGGAACGGGTGTTACGAAGGTTCTGGTGGAAACGGGCGACCGAGGACGTTGGGCGATGGGTGGCATCGTGCAGCACCTGTCAATCGGTGCGGCCCCGTAACAGTTACCCGGATGGGCTACTAAACCCACACACCATTCCTACCAGGCTCTGGCAGGTGGTGAGCGTCGACTTCGTCACTGGACTTCCAGTAACTGCTCGGAATCACGACGCCTTTGCTACGTTCACCTGCAAGTTGAGCAAAATGGTGCACATTGTGCCCATGAACTTTCAGGACAGTTCAGCTGAGGTAGTCGCACGGATGTATTTCGACCACATTTGGAAGTATCACGGTACTCCCATGACGATAGTGTCGGACCGCGATCCAAGGTTCCAGGACGCCATGTGGAAGGAGCTCATGCGGCTGATGAGAGTAAAAGTGGCTTCCACGACGCCGTACAACCCAAGGTCGGACGGACAAGCGGAGCACACCAACCGCGGGGTCGAGGACATGCTGAGGTCATTTGTGGGCAGCAACCCGGAGGACTGGGACCAGTGGTGCACCAACGTGGAGTTTGCGATCAATGACACGCGCAGTGATGTCACGGGGTTCACTCCCTTTGAGCTAGTGCTCGGGCACTCCCCTATGTCCCAGCTGGATCTATTTCTGCAAGCAGCAAAAGGGAACTCTACCCAGCGCAAGGGAGGTGAGGGATCCGCCCACGAAATGGCTAGCCGTTTCGCAGCACAGTTGGAGGACGCCCGGGTCAAGCTGGAACTGGCGCAACAGCGACAGCGAGCCCAGTTCGACCAAAGGCATTTGCAGCAAGGTTTCCAGATCGGAGATCTTGTGTGGGTCGAAGCCAAGCACTTGACCGAGAACATCGTGAATAGAGAGTCATACCGCAAACTGAGTCCGCGCTGGCACGGGCCCTTGGCAGTCACAGAACGTTTCTTCAGTGACCAGCAGCGGGAGCTTCCAGAGTTGGATCGGGGGCCCCCAGTAGCCTACCGGCTCAAACTTCCGCCTCAGTGGCGCATTCACGATGTTTTCGCACAACACCGCTTGAAGGCGTGCACCACCGCTGAGGATGCGTTTGCCAGACGGAGCAAGGTTCCTGCCCCAGCCAAAGTAATTGTGGATGGACAGGCTCAGACTCACGTGGACCGCATCCTGGCCAGGCGAGTTCGTACCACCAAGAAAGGCAAGAAGATAGAGGAGTTCCAAGTACGATGGACTGGGTACTCCAAAGCGCATGACGAATGGAAAACCCGAGACGATCTCAATTTTGGTGGACCTCTGGAACAGTTGCTGGAGTTCGAGAACGCCCGCCTGACTGAGGAGGGGGTTATGAAGGAGAGGGCCTTGTTGGAGGCCCGCAGTCAGCGTCAGGCCCGTCGTCAGCGTAGGGCCGCCCTGGGTGCAATGGAAACCAACGAGGACAGCGACCCCGACTTTCTCTTCCGGACACCTGAGGGGCCGCCGCCTTGCCTGCCATGGGAACGTTATTCCTCTACTACCGACTCCTTCATCACGGTTCTCCACACCCTGCAGGGGCGTGCAAAATCAGCTACCCCTCTTCGGATTTTGGTACTCTTCAGCGGGACCGGTTCGGTGGAGAAGGAGTTTCAAGCTTGCTACCCTACCGCAGAGGTGGTAACGGTGGACAATGAGGAGAAATGGAATCCGACTTTCGTAACGGACGTGCAGGATTGGGACTTCCGAAAATTCCGGCCCCGGAACCTTCTTCGATGTTGTTTGGGCGAGTCCGCCTTGTACCGAGTAGTCAGGCCAAGACCACGGGCGTAAGGCAATTGCGACATGCCGATGCCTGCATCCGCCGCACCTTGCAGATCTTGGACTATCTCAAACCCAGTCACTGGTTCATGGAAAATCCTATGGGAAGGTTTCCTTTCGCTCTGCGATTCCGACCAGTGGTTCGAAGTCTGCCTCCACCCGTGACGTGTTCCTACTGCATGTACGGTACTAGTTTCCGCAAGTCAACCTGCATCTGGACATCCACACCCCCTACGGTTCCTCTACGCCACTGTTCGGCCGACACTCCCTGCGTTCATCGGCGAGTTCTTGGACAGCATCCTACAACGGCACAGCTGGGTTCTCATCCTGACCAATCTGGAGCTGGGTCCGCAGAATCGGTGTACCCAATTCCGGCTGCACTACTTCATCAACTATTCGCAGACCTCTTCCCCACGCATATTTCCTCATCCATCTGTGAAGCTCACGCATAATACCGTTTATCTTAGTTTGTCTTGCATATTCACTCTGACTCCCCTGGACAGGTGATTCTCAAAGCTAAGAGGGGAGGAGTTGTGCCAGGAGCCACCCCGGAGTACCGGACTCAGGTGGTCCTCAACGACAATGGCTCCGCGCGATGGAAGCTGGTACCGGTCGGGACCTGGGAGCCTCCAACGCTACATGTGACAGATGTGAGGTGTGTTATGGGAGCCTGGCCGTATATCGTGGCGAGTGACGACGGGCGCCTAATGCGCTGGGAGCGTCGGCGCGGGACCGGATGGTTCCTGGAAGACGCCACCAGTGCTAAGGAGCCTGTCCAGCCGTTCGATATGGACGCTCGAGACTGGCGCCCGACACGCGCTTCTGCTGGACGTGTACCCGTGGTAACGTCCTACGTCGAGGATTACAAGGGGATCCCTTACCATGGACGCCGCAAGCCGTCGATGGACAGAGGATCCATCGAGGATCCTGTGGCTGGAATGCAAGCAGGAGGTCTGGAGGCAGGAGAGATCCCTATCGTTGAGACTGCTACGGAGGGCATCGAGATCACGTACGTGGATTGTGATCTCTCGGATGACGAGCCCAGCTCTCCTCCCTACAGCCCGACGTCACCGAAGTACAGCCCAACGTCTCCAGTGATGCCCGATTCCCCCGTCTGTAAGGTCAAGGGCTGTGTAAGGTGTGCTCGAGCTGAAAATATGAGCATCACCGTTGAGCTCAGCCAGGGGGTGGGCAACGAGCATCCGACGGTGGAGATGGTGACAGGAGAAGCTGGAGCCCGTGGTCTCGTGGTGGATCCCCCGTCGTCGGCAGATGATGACGAAGACGTGGCGCCTCGTAGGATGCCGAAACGTCGACGGAAGAACGTGGATCCTAATCGAGCAAAGTACCCCCTGGCAAAGTATCCGTACTAGATCTCTGCTTGGCCAATCGGGCTATCGTAGGATGTGATTGGTCAGAAGGCATCAATATCGAAAGGTGAATGTAGATTCAGGCAGAGTAGGTTGAACAATGATTGGTCTAGAATAATTGGGGTGTTACATTAGTTCAAGGACGATTAATCATTGCTGTCCCTCCAGACGAGGAGTATAAAGGTTCGGCCGACAAAGTTGTTGGGAGCTTATTTTAAGATTAATTTACAGAGACGTGCTGTCCGCATTTTCGTTAATATTGGTTTATCTTTCCTGCCCTAAAGATATATTCGTTTGCCTGTTTATTCGTCCCTTGAAGTGTAACCCGTTCACACTGGATCGTACGAAGGAGACCTCGGGCAGTGCTGATGAGATCCGAGATCTTCCTTTCCCTCATTGTCACAGAGGTCGTCCACATGGAAGTCCACAAAATCGGGTGATGGAGTTTTCTTGATGATGGAGGTCAGGGATTCCTCGTTTCCTCGGGGGAAATTTTCATCAAATTTTAGGCATCCTGAAAAAGGGGCAAAAAATATATAGGTCCGGCCCCGAAAAATAGGTCAAAAAGCTTTCGGTGATTTCAAAAAATCTGCTTGGTTAGACCAAACAATCGTCCATACGTGCGGAATAGCAAATTCAGATCGTCCATACGACTGTCCATATATATGGTTACCATACGGTGTCCATACGGGCGTCCATGCGGTGTCCATGGGACATTTTCGTACGGACACCACATGTACGTGCGATTGAAAAGTGACTGTGTCCACGCGTATGGACGCCATGTGGACTTTATGCCGTCCATACGGTGTCCATACGGGTGTCCATACGGGCGTCCATACGGTGTCCCATCTGGAAAAGTGGCACTTGTAACTATGTCGATATTTTTCACGATGTGGACACAATCGGAAAATGTCCGTAGGTCGTGTACACGTGCAGCACATTAACGGGAAACATCGTGGTCACACAAATAGCGGGAGTAATACCCAATTGGAAAGTTTCCACACAAGTTACCATATCGGAAAAATATCGCATGTGGTTTACACAATCGGTAAAGTTACAATGAACTTGCACAATCGGAAATGTTACACTAAATTATGTAATCGGTTAAGTCACACGGAAGTTACCGAATCGGGTAAATATCGCAAGTGATGTTCACAATCGGTAAAATTACAGTGAAGCTCTACACTCGAGAAACGGTTACTCAAGTGTCACCAAATCGGTGAAGGTTCACAACATGTAAGCCATTCCAAAAGTGTTACCAAATCAGATTACTTCTCAATGTTGTGCACACCTCTAGATAATTTACAATAACCAAACGGAACAAGTTACATCGCTATTATATATGCCGCCACTGTAAGGCTACACTAAACGTCTTAAGACGTGAACCATTCTCCTACAAGCAAGCCTCTCTCGTTTTTCCACTGTATAATCCAAGTGACCTTATTATAGTGCAACCACACCTGTGCAACCACACCCAGCACAATCAATTATTATCCCCACGCGGCCTTAAAATCAACTGGCATACAAACTAGCACGGACTCGGGGGCGCTGGCCTCGGGGGCGCTGGCCTCGGGGGCGCTGGCCTCGGGGGCGCCGGCCTCGGGGCGCCGGCCCCGGGGGCCGGCCCGGGGGCTTCTGGCCTCGGGGGTTTGGTCTCGGGGGCGCTCGGCCCCGGGGGCACTGGCCTCGCGGGGTGGTGGCCTCGCGGGGCTGGCCTCAGGGGGTTGGCCTCGGGGGGTTGGCCTTGGGGGCGCTGGCCTGGGGCGCTAGCCTCGAATGCGCTTGCCTCGGGGGCGCCGGGGGACTCGGTGGCGTGAACCCTGGGGCCTGCCTGGGGGCTGGCCTCGGGGGGGCTGGCCTCGGGGGCGCTGGTTTTTTTAATTAGATGATTGTTACCAAAGTTTGAGCATAATACAGTTCGAAAGCTCAGTACCGAAGTTGAGCGATCTCGACCCTCGAGTTCAGGAGATACACTCGTGAGCGTATCTTGAGCGTCGAGG
>LGRX02026107.1:77641-115542 GCA_001247695.2 Cymbomonas tetramitiformis | reverse complement strand
AGGGCAGCTCATCCGCGGATGAGTCGCCCTGCAGCCCTGCCAGTCTAGAGGGCAGCTCATCCGCGGATGAGTCGCCCGGCAGCCCTGCCAGTCCAGAGGGCAGCTCATCCGCGGATGAGTCGCCCTGCAGCCCTGCCAGTCCAGAGGGCAGCTCATCCGCGGATGAGTCGCACTGCAGCCCTGCCAGTCCAGGGGGCAGCTCATCCGCGGATGAGTCGCCCGGCAGCCCGGCCAGTCCAGAGGTCAGCTCATCCGCGGATGAGTCGCCCTGCAGCCCGACCAGTCCAGAGGTCAGCTCATCCGCGGATGAGTCGCCCTGCAGCCCGGCCAGTCCAGAGGTCAGCTCATCCGCGGATGAGTCGTCCGGCAGCCCGGCCAGTCCAGAGGTCAGCTCATCCGCGGATGAGTCGCCCGGCAGCCCGGCCAGTCCAGAGGTCAGCTCATCCGCGGATGAGTCGCCTGGCATCCCTGCCAGTCGGCGATACTGGGATGTTTTACATTGATATCCTTAGTGATATGTATTTGCTTATCGTGATGTGTTTGTGCATGGTTTATACAGGGTCAATATGAGTTCATCATCCGAGGCCATAGATGATGATGAGGCCGGGGAATCCATTACATTTTCCCGGAAGCTTGTGGACACTAGCTTGTGGCCGGTTCCAGTCCTGACGAGTTCGTATACGGAAGCCACGGGTGATTATGCTCTGGGATGGTGAAGCATTTCCATCGTTCCAAAACACTACGAGTATCCCTTCAACAAGACTGCACCGGCTAATGCCGATGTTGTCGGCGAGTCCATGCTGGTAATTCATGGCATGTTCCGTTATGCTGACATCAAGAACGCTCAACCAGACGGCAATTTTAAACCTTTTGCACTCGTGGTCGCTGATACTGGAGATCTGGATTGCTCTCCGTTCACGAAGTTCGTTATGGCTGTTAAATATGACAAGGCACGAAAAGCCAAGAAAAGAAAAACCAAAAGTAAGTATCATCTCCAATCGGTTTTCTTTTTCTAATTCAGGCTTTATCTTTTACTGATCCGTTATGTTTTTCTATTGCCGCTCCACCAGAAGATGAACCTATATATCAGATCGTAGCTGGTATCGTCATCGACAAGATCTTATCGTTTTCAAAACCCGAAGGCACCGACACGAGTGATGTTGAAAAGTACTTCGAGACGTATCTGGATCAGTGGGCACAAACTTTTAACTCGGGAAAGCGCGAAGGTATGGATCTTTTTCTTTCGTAAATGTTCAATGTACTATTCAAAACTCTTCATGCCAGAATCCGGTATGTTTGTTACAGCGCATCCTCGCTTCTTAGGCATTATGCTAGCAATGGACAGATTCATTTGCCCTGGCGCGCAACCTGGCGGAACGAAACCCAAGGACTTTCCAACCCGGGCAACGTATCTTCCTAAAGCACCCTACTTTGCTTCTTCGCCTTTCATCCAGAACGAGATCAACCGGAAAGCTGTCTTCGCGACTATCGATACGCAGTACATCCGTACCACCAACGACAATGAGATATTGGCCAAAGCTCAGGGGGCCCTTCATGATGGGGATTACTTACGCGATGTGTATTTCCCAAACATGCTCAAGTTCTTCAATACACTTGTCGAAAGCATGCATCAGCTTCACGTCAACCAGTACCAGGCGTATGCCAACGTCCACCAGAAAAAATACAGCTGGTCAAACAATATTGTCAAGATCGTCGAACCGTCCTTGCACATCTCGACATGGGCAGCGCTTGTTACCAAGGTAATGCTTTCAAAATTTAACCCACCTGATGCACATGCCGAATTTATCGCATGCTGTTGCATACTACTTCTCACGTATTTGTTTGATCCCAACAGTTTCTTCCAGATCGTGAGAGCATCCGCATAGCCGAAGATCGTTTGAAGATTATCTCAAGCAATTATATGCAATTATCTGTGTCCAACGAAGAATTTCGGAAAGCTGCGGATGAGGCCCCAACGACGGAGGAGCCTTTCTCCTCCTCCTCTCGACCTGCTGGACAAGAGTATGCTTTGATGCAGAAAGGTGTCGTCGTCGTTGACACCTCTCCGATCTTCAAACACCGAGGATATGCTTACATTCTGGATGGCGCCCCGACGTGGGAAGGCCCAGGCGGCACCATCCAAGCCAACGACGCGTCGATGGCCCGCATCCAATTTGCAAAAAAGACAGCTGGTCAAGAAACCGTAATCGTGAGATCGAAACAGTATCTTTGGATCATAGGTGATCTCCCTTTCCCTATCTTAGATGAAATGTTCTATATTCAAATACTGAGAATATATTTGCTGTTGTGTTGGCAGGGAATCTCGGCATTTCGGATCCCCCTCAACCTCCGCCGAACGTGGAAACGCAAGCACATGCTGCAGATGATGCCGGTGAGCTTATATGAAACGTCTCTCGCTCTCCATCTCCATTTATCCTTTGCTCTCCATCTTAAATCATGAATGATCTCCCTTTCCCTATCTGAAATGAAATGTTCTATATTCAAATACTGAGAATATATTTGCTTCTGCGTTGGCAGAGAATGACGACACTGAGAATATATCGGACGTGTCAACGCAAGTAGGACATGCTGCAGATGATGCCGGTGAGCTTATATAAAACATCTCTCGCTCTCCATCTTCCTTTCTTCTTTGCTCACCATCTTAAATCATGAATGATCTCGCTTTCCCTATCTGAAATGAAATGTTCTATATTCAAATACTGAGAATATATTTGCTTCTGCGTTGGCAGGGAATCTCGGCAGTGTGGATCCCCCCTGAACCTTCGGCGGACGTGTCAACGCAAGCACAAGCCGGAGATATATCGGACGTGTCAACGCTAGTAAGACTTGAAGGTGGTGAAGACGGTGGTGAGGCCGGTGGTGAAGACGGTGGTGATGCCGGTGGTGAAGACGGTGGTGAGGCCGGTGGTGAAGACGGTGGTGAGGCCGGTGGTGAAGACGGTGGTGAGGCCGGTGGTGAAGACGGTGGTGAGGCCGGTGGTGAAGACGGTGGTGAGGCCGGTGGTGAAGACGGTGGTGAGGCCGGTGGTGAAGACGGTGATGAGGCCGATGATGAGGAAGAGGATGAGGACGGTGATGAGGCCGATGATGAGGAAGAGGATGAGGCCGATGACGAGGAAGAGGATGAGGACAACGAAGAGGACGTTAGTGGGAACAAAAGTGTGGCGGCAAACCTTGCTCCGGGGTCACCAGCGGCAAGCCCTGCTACGACAGCACCGGACGGTGGTGAGGACGTTGGTGGGAACCCTGCTTCGGGGCCAGCAGCGGTAAGCCCTGCAAAGACAGCGGCGGACCCTACATCTCCTGTAGATGCAACTCCGGTGCGTCCTGGCAAACAAGCGGCGGAGCCATTCGTTATGCCGGACGATGATGAGTATGCGACCCCTTCGAAGACTTCGAAGACCGCCGAAGAAAACAAGGCTGTCGAGAAAGAAAAACAGGCTGCCAAGCGCAAGTAGGCACCTCCGCTTTCCCCGCCTGCGTTTGTTTTATACGATGTTGCTCTCTTGGCGGTGACAGAGCGTGCATTTTTACTAAAACCAAGTCTATGTTGCTTCTGATTGTGTGCCAGGAGCCACCCTGGAGTACCGGACTCAGGTGGTCCTCAATGACAATGGCTCCGCGCAATGGAAGCTGGTCCCGATCGGTACCTGGGAGCCTCCAACGCTACATGTGACAGATGTGAGGTGTGTTATGGGGGCCTGGCCGTATATCGTGGTGAATGACGACAGGCGCCTAATGCGCTGGGAGCGTCGGCGCGGGTCCGGATGGTTCCTGGAAGACGCCACCAGTGCTAAGGAGCCTGTTCAGCCGTTCGATATGGACGCTCGAGACTGGCGCCCGACACGAGCTTCTGCTGGACGTGCACCCGTGGTAACGTCCTACGTCGAGGATTACAAGGGGATCCCTTACTATGGACGCCGCAAGCCGTCGATGGACATCGAGGATCCTGTGGCTGGGATGCAAGCAGGAGGTCTGGAGGCAGGAGAAATCCCTACCGTTGAGACTGCTACGGAGGGCATTGAAATCGTTTACGTGGATTGTGATCTCTCGGATGACGAGCCCAACTCTCCTGTCTACAGTCCGACGTCACCGAAGTACAGCCCAACGTCCCCAGTGATGCCCGAGTCCCCCGTCTGTAAGGTCAAGGGCTGTGTAAGGTGTGCTCGAGCTGAAGAGACGAGCGTCACCGTTGATCCTAGCCAGAGGACGGGCAACGAGCATCCGACGGTGGAGATGGTGACAGGAGAAGCAGGAGCCCGTGGCCTCGTGGTGGATCCCCTGTCATCTGCAGAGGAGGACGAAGACGTGGCGCCTCGTAGGATACCGAAACGTCAACGTAAGAACGTGTCTCCTAATAGAGCAAAGTATCCCCTGGCAAAGTATCCGTGCTAGATCTCTGCTTGGCCAATCGGGCTATCGTAGGATAGGATTGGACAGAAGGCATCAATATCGAAAGGTGAATGTAGATTCAGGCCGAGTAGGTTGAACAATGATTGGTCCAGAATAATCGGGGTGTTACATTAGTTCAGGGACAATTGATCATTGCTGTTCCTCCAGACGAGGAGTATAAAGGAGTAGCCGACAGAGTTGTCGGGAGCTTATTTTGGGATTAAATTACAGAGACGTGCTGTCCGTATTTTTGTTAATATTGGTTTATCTTTCCTGTCCTAAAGATGCATTCGTTTGCTTGTTTATTCGTCCCTTGAAGTGTAACCCGTTCAACTGGTTATCTAGAGCCTAGCTAAACCACGACCGAGTTTAGCCGATACACGGACCTGTGCCCCAACGACGAGTAGAAGACCTCTGAGAAGCACCTTCTCGACCAACAACTGACCGAGGCCTCTCTTCGTTGGAGTGGTAAAAACTCTTACCTTGCTTTACTAACACCTCCAGGACAATTTTTATCATCGTTCTGGAGGCCAGGGTGAAAAAGTAAAAATGAAAATTTCCACATGTTTTCGGGATTTTGGCTGAAAAGGCTCCGAGGGAAAAAAGTGAGGCTCCACCGATGGAGTTCACCAACTTTCCGCAACTTTTCGGTTTCTTTGCGCCTTTTTCTCTTGGACGAAGCTCCTCCAGTCCGACACCTTCAGCCCAGTACGGAAAAACCGGTTACTTTTCAGAGTCAATTTCCACCAATTTTCAAGGTGATCGGCCGAGAAACGGTCATACCAAGTATGGCACCTTCAGATTGAAGATCTTGCCCGACCTTGACTTCCTCTTCGTCAGTTTGTTTCACTAACTTGTTTTCGGCACCGTTACCGACCAAGTTATGTCTTCACTGAACGTTTCGGAGACTCGAAGACGGAACCCGATTGGTCAATTTTTGAGCTAATTTGACGTTCTCAACGGTCATATCGGTCATAACCGTCACTCTCGAGGGCTTGGTTACCCGATACGGCACCAGACCTGCACACGTTGTGCTCCGACCTCTTGGACTATCTTTTCTACGTCAAAAAGGTCGAAGGGACGTTCGAGCAGAGTCTGGGAAGGCTGTAGGTGCCAATTTCCCAGCCGGTCAACGGTCAGGCGTCATACCGTTGACTTTGTCATATCCAAGGACTGTTTCGAGCGCAGCCGGTCTCACGTTGTTCAACGACCCACTTTAACTTCTTACCGTCTTCAGATAGGTCGTTCATACGTTTGAGAACGGCTTGGGTCAGACTTACTTGTCAATTTGCCAACATTCTCGGTCATAGGTCATATTATGACCAAATATGACGCCTATGACGCCTTTTTGGGCAATTTCCGACTTTTTCACCGACTTCCAACCCTTTCTTCTACCTGACTGGTGCTTTGTCTTTTTCCACCTTCTTCCACTGCATTCACAAAGCATTCTGGCTACGAGAAACCGTCGGGCTGACGGTTAAAGGGCGCGTCTGAGCAGAATTCCACCCTCTACTCCGAGCGCCAACTCCTTTTCCTTCGCCGTCTACGATGCCTTCCAGCGACACACCACGGAGGTCAGCACGGCCGGCGACCACGTACCGGGAGCACTCCTTCATCGGCAGCGCCCGGAGAAACGGAAGGACTGCATACCCCATGCAGCAGGGCATATTGCCCTTGCCTTCCTCACCCTCGGCCACGGCGTTCACCGAGCGGAGGGTCACCTTCTCCGAGCAAGGCGAGGGCAGTAATACTCTCTCTGTACAGGCAGCTGAGTTCCAGCCTGCTGCGAATCTGCCCGGACCGCCTGCAACCCGCTGACCAACGCGTTGTTAGCCCGTGGAGAGGGCACTCCCTTTGACGACATGGTCACGGTCGTCCGCGGCGCGCCGAGATCGATGACGGAGCGACAGGCGGGTTCCCGGCTGCTTTCGGTCCCACAAACGCAGCCGGGGGCTGGGATCATGCATTCCACTCCCATCCGCAGAGGTGTCTTCGCAGTGACGCCTGAGGGCTCCGACAGCGTCACCACCGCCGCCACTCCGCACACTTAGTCGGGGGCGCAACGCATGACCGAGTACGGCCAGCTGCCGACTCCCTACGCGGCGAACGCTGTGCCCGGATCGTCGACAAGGGCCCCGTATTCAACGACGTCCAGCAGCCGCCCGGCGGACACGCCTCTCCAGGAGAACCGCGGACCCCATCAAGTTCGCCTACCTTCAGGAGGAGGTCACGCTGGAGGACACCTCGGTGGTCAACGCTCCGACGTCCCCGATTGGCGTCACCCGCAGCGCCGGCAGACTGACGAGCGGGGACAGCCCCACCAACCTGACCGCCACGTGTCGGACCTCCTGACCGACGAGCGCCACCGGCTGTCTGCAACTTTCAGCGTCGGTGCGGATCCTGTCTCCAGGCCGGCTAGCGCCTCCCTTCCAGGCATTGAGAGGGAGATGATGGGAGGTGGGACAGGGGGGCGGGATATCCACACGCATATCACGCATCAAGCATCGACCGGGCTGACCTCAACCTCTATGGAGTCGCCCATCTCGATGCTCAACCACGCGACCGCCGCAGCCAGAACACCGCCGGTACCAACCTCCTCGACGATTACGGAGGCAATCGACTCCAGCCGGCCACCGCCTTCGACGCCCGGCGTTACCGCTGCCGCGAGACAGCAGTTCGAGGACCTGGCCAGATCCTTCCAGGATCAGGTTATCAGTTCATCCTTACCGACTTTTGACTCGCTGCGGATGCCTCCGAATCCGGCCGCCGTACATTTCCAGCCGGCACCGGCGTTCTACGCCGGTCAATCGGTGTCTTACGCCACTCACCCTTATCCCACGGCGTCGCCTGAGTCCAGACCATGGTCCGAGACGCGCGAGCCGCCGCCAACCTCGTCCCCGTCATGCCCTATGCCGCCGGGACCGCCGGTTCAGCCGACCCGATCCGCTACACCGGCGGAGCAGTCTGTGAGTCAAATCCCGGTCCGGTACCAGGATTCCCTTCCCGGCTCCGGCGTCATGCCGGCACCGGCGCGGGAATCTCGGCGTCAGCGAAGGCGCCAGCGTCTAGACCAATACTGGGGCGCGTCGGGACAGCCAATATGGTCCCGCGCAGGTCACTCCTACCCCGCGCCACCATATCCAGCGCTAACACAACCCTCACCGGCTCACCATCTGGCACCTTGGAGGGCCGCAGCCGGCGCCATGCCCGCTGCCGGATTCCCTGTTCCTCTCCCCCAACCTGCGGTGATAGCTGACTCGGTACCTTTCGACGATCCCGCGACGGCAATCAGGCAGCTCGCTCTTCGCTTCAACGAGTTCATGTTGAAGTATCCGACAGCCGGCAGTCCGACTCCGGCGCCGGCGTTGCCGGCAGGCGCGCTCAGCGAGCACCCCAAGACACCGTCTTCGGATCCGGACGGTTTCTCCTCCACCAGCTCCAAGTCAGAATCATTACCGGGCCCCACTCCTGAAAGAACGACTCCGTCTCCCCCCGCGTCTTCTCAACCGTCACACGACGAGGAGAGTCCCACCGTGTCTGTCCTCTTGTGGACAGCAAAAGGCGAGTCGTTCTGGCTGACCTCCCGATCCACCGGGGTGGTCATCGATCTAGGCGAAGAAGTCCGGCACCGTTTCCGGCTACCTTCTACTAGGCAGTCGGGGACGTCATCTGACCTGGACGTTGTTTGGTCCACTCTGCACCATGTGGGGCTGAACATCCAAGATCTGGCCGCCCATGGGTCAGTTAGGGTGCCTGAGCGACTCGACGTTGATGAAGGAGCGACCTACGCCCTGTTAATCACCCGAGCCCAGGTGATCGCCGCCCGGAAGGTTGCTGACCAGCGAGGATGCCAGCAGCGTCGTCTGCCCATGTTCGCCTGGGCCACCATTCCAGACACCGCCCTTGAGTCAGACACCGCTGAGTTCGACCCGGTCGGGTTACAGGCATGGGCATCCCTGATCGCTACCGAAGCGTACCTCTTTCGCGGAGCACCTAGCTCTGCTCTGGCCACTCCGTCCGCGTCAGACGTCGTCCCATGCACCGTCCCGGCCACGCCAAAAGCTATTCTAGCTCGGCCGCCGACGAACTTGCCTTCCCCGTCGCGATCTGCGGGTCTTCTGCCGTTGCACAGCGCCTTGGCGCAGTTTCCAGGCCACCGTGACCTTATGGGGGAAGCCGACCCCACAGTGGTGTACCGAGAATCTAAAACGGTGGCAGACATCCTCAAGCTGGTCCGGGACATACCCATGTACCCCGCCACTGAAGATATGGTCTCCACCGATGCAGATATCTCAGCGTTGCCACCTTTCACGGAGGCCCTGACCAACATGGTCTGTCACGGCGTGGTGGCATTTGCCTTGCAACGCATGTCGGCGTACAAGCTAGGGCAGACAGTTATCACCATGCCAGAGCTGCTTCGGGAAATTGCTCAACGACGCTTAAGGCCTCGGTCGTTGACCTTTCTCAAGCAGGGCAACGCCATGAACTCAGAGGCCTGGGTGCAGCGATATGGCACCCTCGCCCCGTTCCTGGCCGATGTGGCCCGCAGTGTCCTGGACGACATTGCCCTGGTGGGGTTGGCCGGGACCGTCATGCGCATGACCCAGCGGCGAGAAGAAACAGCTCGCACCTTTGCGGCTCGTCTCGCCGGATGGTGCGAGGTCACGCAGCTGTTGGCAGACTCCATGCCGGGATGCCCTAGCATCAGTCCAAACCAGCTGTTATACCAGTTCTGGTCAGGGCTGCGTCTCAGGCAGACCGTCATGGATCGCCTTATGGACGATCGGTTAAACCTTCAGTTGCCAGAAGAATGGGAACGCCTCCATCCAAACTCAACAGCGCTGCAGCATGTCATCACGGTGGCCACCAAGGCCGAGAATGCGGAGAAGTTGGTCAACCCGCGTCCGGTGGGAACCCCGACTCCTACTGCCTCTCGGACCCCCTGGCGTGGAGGTCGCTCGCCTGCGCGGCTTAACGCTGTCCAGGATCTTGGGCAAGAACCAGGAGTGACCGACGAGTCGGCCGCAGAGCTAGACACAGGGGCTGACCTGTGCGTTCAGCAGTCCGGCTCACAACCCCCGAGCATGACACGCCCACCTCGCCGATGCTTCGTCTGCGGTTCCGAGCAGCACCTGTGGGCTAACTGCCCGGACGAGGCGAAGAAGAAAGCCTGGGTAGCAGATGCTCCAGCCAGGCTGGCACGTCGGAGGCAAGCCAACGACGCGCAAGTGGCAGCCCTCGAGATGGACCTGGACGACTTGGAGGATGAAGCCGACGCTCTGGACCTTTTTCAGAGCGGGGAACTGGCCGCAGCGGTTTCCTCGGAGCAGTCCACTGCGGAGAACACCTGGTGCGACTAAAGCGTCAGCGTGGGGACGGATTTGGCAACCGTCCCTGGCCACGCAACCTCGCCTTTGCACGGGGGAGGCGGCCACCGCCCCCCCCCGACCTCTCTGCGCCGCCGGATATGCTTAAGCCGCAGGGGTATGGTTATACCTGGTCCCCGCAGGATCGTGACCTGCATGCTGCTGCTGCCAGAGATCGGCAACGGACCAGGTTTTTGCGAGACGAGCCCTCGCTGATCGCTGAACCAGCGATATATGCGGCTAATCTATCGACAGACGACGAGCGGAGAGACCACCATCGTGAGTCCCGCCGCCGACTGCGCAGAGTTTCGTCACGGCAGCAGAAACTGGGACGGTCTAGGCAGGATCCAGTCCCGCCGGAGGAGAGCCCTCGGCCTCCCGTCCAGTTCAGCGTCAACTGTCAGACCCCTCAGAACAGATCTGAGGGTGCAGGAGCTACTCCTGCTCCATTGGACGAGGCGATGTGTCGCCCGTATCAGGAGGGTCATGACGACCCGCAGATGGTTTATACAGATAACCATCCGGAGCTCCTGTCCCCAACCCCCCCCTGGCGGCGCCCCCCCCGGCACCGGGTCCCCCGCCGCCCTGTGCAAGACCGCATGCGGTCTCTCTCGGAGCAGTTTGCACGGCCGGTTGAATCTTACCCCCTGGTCGACAGTGGGGAGGACGGAGGTGAGCCATTTCCAAAGGCCCCACCTTTTAAACTTCGACCAGAGGTTCCTCCTTCCACGTCAAGACCGGCGGCTTGCCCAGCACGGGTCGCGCCCAGCACTGGCGGCTCACCGGAGAAGCTGGAGCGGCGTAAGCACACGGGGAAGCCAAGAATACGGCTCAACCGAGCGGACCGAGAGCGACACCGACAGGAGCTAGAGGTCCGCGTACTAGGAGATGAAGTTCCTGGAAGCAACGCCGACAGCATCTCCGACCGGGTACGCGCCTGGCGAGAGCTCTCCCACCCAGAACACGTGGCCGCCGCTGCCCTAGCCGACGAGGACGAGAAATGGGTGGACGCTTGGGTACCGGAGGGGTGGCGAAGGTACCGACGACGGTGGAACCGATGGCACGGTCACATCGCAGTAACGCTCGAGGTTACCAACCCCGACGCAGTGCAGTTAGCCTTGGACACGGAATGCGGCACGATCCCCGGTTCTGGAGGTGATGTACCTGGAATACCGGATGCGTGGTGCAGTCTGTTTCGAGTCCATCAATGGAACCAGCGTGAGCGAGAGGCGGCAGAAGAGGCGCTTGACGTCGCTCCTCCAAAGTCTGCGGATCCCCTCCAGGACCAGTCAGACTCTCAGTCGGACTCGACTAAGCAGGAAGAGCTGATGTCCCCAACCCAACCGGTGGAGGACTCGGACTCGGACTCCGAGCGGCTTAATTTCACTCAACAGATGCTGCAAGGGCACCTAGAGGTAATGAACACCCAGAGTCATTCGAGTCTCTTGGCGACCATCCGGGAGCGTGTAGAGCCTACCGCGCTGAGTACCATCACGGAGGACCTGCGCATGGAACAAGTCCTGGAAGTTCGGAATCTCAAACCATCCCAGCTGCACGCCATTCTTGAAGGAGAGGAATTGGGTCCAGACGAGGACATCCCTCCAGGAGAAACTGCGAACGTGACTTCTACCGAAGTTCCCCTCTGCAGCACCCCGGTCAGCGATGAGCCGAAGGAAGAGGAGAGTAGTATTTCCTCTTTTCCCTTAGGTAGCAAGACACACCGTCGAGCACAGCGGAGAACTCGCGAGCTGGAACGACGACGTCTGCGTGAAGAACTCAGCCAGGAGGGTGGATGGTACTTCGGACCATCCCGATCCCCTCCTCTGGATCCAGCTCGCACCCCACCGCGTCTTTCCCGGCTCAAGGCGGGAAGGCAAGTACCCCTGCATCATCCCATCCGGAACGCCATCTGTGCTCATCTGCGACGAGATGGACAAGTGGTTTGGGACGCGGGAGGACAACTGGCGGTAGTACGGGATGCTGAAGGAACACTACTACTTGTGTTCTGGGCGCTCCTCAAAGGTCAGCGAGTTCGTGTACTAGTCGATCCGGGTGCCTCAGACGAGTTCATCTCCACCACCTGCGTAAAGCGGCTGGGTCTGACGGTTCGCCACAACGGAGCCCCCTTAAACGTCACACTAGCGGATGGGTCAGTTCAGACCTCTTCACAGGTGGCCTACGAAAAGCTGACCGCCGAGACTTCGGTGGGAACCTACTCCGAGGTGGTCAAAATGAGAGTATTGCCGCTGGGGATAAAGGTTGACATCGTGCTTGGCGGCAGGTGGTTAAGGGGATTATCTCCCGTCACGTTGGATTACTCCGGATGGGGATCCGTGGGTTTCCAGCACAAGGGTGCTCTGGTGAAGATCGCAGGGTGTTCACCTGGACGGAGCGCCTCCCGCAAAGAGGCGGGCACCGCTATGTGTCTGGAACCAATGGTAATGCTGTCGGCGGCCCAAGCTGTCCGCGAGATCAAGGCCTATCGGCGTCGACACGGGTACCGGAAGGCCGACGAACCTGGACCATCGCACGACATCTTACTCGCCTACGCCACTCCCTTGGTCGGATCTTCAATGCTGTCCGCGGTAGCAGAGAGTGGGGAGGACCCTGATCCCAGCATCACTCCCGAAGAGCGCCGCAAGTTCGAGAGCCTGGCAGGGACCTTCAAGGATCGAGTTATCCGGGAAACTCTGCCTAACTTCGATCAGATACGGAAGACAGAGGTAGCGCACATTCGCATGCAGGCCGGTTGGGACGGTACGGCGCCATCCAAGCGGCCGTACAAGATGTCCATGGTAGAGCTGAATCAACTACGAGAACGCCTGGATGAACTCCTTGCCAAAGGATATATCCGACCCTCGTCTAGTCCCTTCTCTGCTCCAGTTCTTATGGTCCCCAAACCGGGTAAACCAGAGGTTCTGAGAATGGTAGTGGATTACCGCTGTCTTAATAGTCAGACTATTAAAGACAAGTATCCACTGCCTGACATCCAGCAACTGTTTGACGAGATGCACGGAGCGCGCTACTTCTCGTTCTTCGACGCGGTCGACGGGTTCTGGCAGATGTCCATGGCCACGGAAGACGTCGAGAAGACTGCCTTCACTTCTCCCTACGGGCAGTACGAGTGGCTGGTTATGCCAATGGGATTAGCCAACAGTCCTTCGTGCTACCAGCGGCGGATGCAGCGAGCCCTTGGACACCTTCCATTTGTGAAGGTGTTCATCGACGACTGTATTCTGGCCTCCAACACCTTGGAAGAGCACTACGATCATATTCGTCAGTTTATGGAGGTGTGCGAGAAGGAAGGTATATACCTCAAGGAGTCGAAGTGTCAACTCCTCCAGTCCCAGATCCGATTTTTGGGTCACGTTGTGTCCAGCAAAGGTAGTCAGCCCCAGCACGACAAGTTGGCCGCCATCCGAGATTGGCCTGATCTGGAACACGCCACTCACGTGCGACAGTTCTTGGGGTTAGCCGGGTACTATCGCCGATATGTACTAGGATTCTCCGAGATAGCGCACCCCTTGACGCAGCTTACCAAAGGAGATGCAGTCTGGGAGTGTGGAGCCACGCAGAAATGGGCATTTGAGGAGATCAAGACCGCCCTGTGTTCGTCTCCCATTCTAGCGCTCCCCGACATGAAAGCTGCAGCCGACGGAATACACCCGTTTGTTGTCCAGACGGACGCCAGCGGAGTAGCCTTAGGCGGGGTATTGATGCAGGACGTTGGGGAAGGACTGAGACCCATCGCCTTCGAAAGTCGACAGTTCTCAGGCGCCGAGCAGAACTACCACGCTGGTGAGAGAGAACTTTGTGCGTTGCATCACTGTACCACCCAGACCTGGCGACACTACCTGATCTTCACCGACTTCCAGCTTCAGGGTGATCACAAACCCCTTGTGTGGTTAATGTCACCTGGCCAACCGCTTAGCAGGAGGCAGGCGCGTTGGTACATGGATCTAGTGGAAGTCGGAGTACCAGAGATGGAGTATATCCCGGGAGCGCTGTTACGGGTTCCGGACGCCCTATCCCGTCGACCCGATTACAAGGAGGTTTCCGCCCGGGAAGGGTTACTCGAGGCTGGGTTCGTAGACCCCAAGACCGGACTGCCTAGCCGGCCCAACGCCAACCGGATGACCGCCGACGGAAAAACTCCTTTTCGACCTACCGCTGGAAGGGAGCTCCGCCAGGGTCGCACCCCGCTGGGAGTGGTAGATCCCAACCGGGTCAAGAGTCGAAAGATTCCGGACTCCCAGTCGAAACCCTCTGCTACCGCCTCCTTAGCAGTGCAAGGACCCTTGCGCTGGCTGGACACGCCGGACCTCTGGTTGGACGCCCTTCACACCCTCAACGGACTTGATGGAATGAAGATGCCCCCCAGTCCCGACGCAAAAGCAGCCGAGGCGGCAAGCCCTGCGCCGGGAGAACCTAGCGACAGACAGGATTGGAAACTGCGATCCGACATGTTCGAGTTCCTAAATCAGGAGTATGGCCCCTTCGACGTGGATGCCTGCTGTGACCTTGGAGGTCAGAACCGACAAGTCAACCGCTTCTGGTCCGACTGTTTAAAGGAAGATTGGAAGGGTCTGAATGTTTGGTGCAACCCTCCGTTCTCATCTAGTCACCTCACTATAGAAGCGGTACTGCGGAAGTACGTGGAGGAGTGGCGGAAGGACCCTGAGCACACCTCGGCTATGTTCATTTTGCCGGATTTTCAGTCTCGGATGCCGCAATGGAGACAGTTGTTTCGTTCCGCCGGAATGAGGATTGAATTCATCATTCCCACGCACGACTCCTCGGGGGAAGCCGTTCAGATGTTTGAATCCCCGGATGGAACGCGGCTAAACTTACCTTGGCCTATCCTGGTTGTTTATGCACCCGCCGCACAGCAGCGGGTTAAGCGAGAGCGCAAGACGAGTCCGCCCCCGGAAATCATCCGACAAGGGGAAGCGGCCCGTCTACGAGACTTGGCTACCGAAGTTTCGAGTGGGCAGTTTCTCGACGCACTACGCGCCGAGTATCTTCGCCCCGGACCACTGAAAACCCTCAAGGATGAGATCGCCAGTGCACCAAATCAGCGCACTCGGGACTTCTGCATCACTGGCGATATCCTCTGGCGAATCAGCGCGGGAAGATATCAGCTGGTGCTGGGTGAGGGCTCCCCCTTGCGTGAGATCATCCTACAGGACGCTCACGCTTCGGTGTCTGCTGGTCATGCCGGCCGAGACAAGACCCTGGAACGGGTGTTACGAAGGTTCTGGTGGAAACGAGCGACCGAGGACGTGGGGCGATGGGTGGCCTCGTGCAGCACCTGTCAATCGGTGCGGCCCCGCAACAGTTACCCGGATGGGCTACTAAACCCACACACCATTCCTACCAGGCTCTGGCAGGTGGTGAGCGTCGACTTCGTCACTGGACTTCCAGTAACTTCCCGCAATCACGACGCCTTTGCTACGTTCACCTGCAAGTTGAGCAAAATGGTGCACATCGTGCCCATGAACTTTCAGGACAGCTCGGCTGAGGTAGTCGCTCGGATGTATTTCGACCACATTTGGAAATATCACGGTACTCCCATGAAGATAGTGTCGGACCGCGATCCCAGGTTCCAGGACGCCATGTGGAAGGAGCTCATGCGGTTGATGGGAGTAAAAGTGGCCTCCACAACGCCGTACAACCCCAGGTCGGACGGACAAGCGGAGCACACCAACCGCGTGGTCGAGGACATGTTGAGGTCGTTTGTGGGCAGCAATCCGGAGGACTGGGACCAGTGGTGCACCAACGTAGAGTTCGCGATCAATGACACGCGCAGTGATGTCACGGGGTTCACTCCCTTTGAGCTAGTGCTCGGGCACTCCCCTATGTCCCAGCTGGATCTATTTCTGCAAGCAGCGAAAGGGAACTCTACCCAGCGCAAGGGAGGTGAGGGATCCGCCCACGAAATGGCTAGCCGTTTTGCAGCACAGTTGGAGGACGCCCGGGTCAAGCTGGAACTGGCGCAACAGCGACAGCGAGCCCAGTTCGACCAAAGGCATGTGCAGCAAGGTTTCCAGATCGGAGATCTTGTGTGGGTCGAAGCTAAGCACTTGACCGAGAACATCATGAATAGAGAGTCATACCGCAAACTGAGTCCGCGCTGGCACGGGCCCTTGGCAGTCACAGAACGGTTCTTCAGTGACCAGCAGCGGGAGCTTCCAGAATTGGATCGAGGGGCCCCAGTAGCCTACCGGCTCAAACTTCCGCCCCAGTGGCGCATCCACGATGTTTTCGCACAACACCGCTTGAAGGCGTGCACCACCGCTGAGGATGCGTTCGCCAGACGGAGCAAGGTCCCTGCCCCCGCCAAAGTAATTGTGGATGGGCAGGCTCAAACTCATGTGGATCGCATCCTGGCCAGGCGAGTTCGTACCACCAAGAAAGGGAAGAAGATAGAGGAGTTCCGAGTACGATGGACTGGGTACTCCAAAGCGCATGACGAGTGGAAAACCCGAGACGACCTCAATTTTGGTGGACCTCTGGAACAGTTGCTGGAGTTCGAGAACGCCCGCCTGACTGAGGAGGGAGTTATGAAGGAGAAAGCCTTGTTGGAGGCCCGCAGTCAGCGTCAGGCCCGACGGCAGCGTAGGGCCGCCCTGGGCGCAATGGAAACCAACGAGGACAGCGACCCCGACTTCCTCTTCTGGACACCTGAGGGGCCGCCGCCTTGTTTGCCACGGGAAAGCTATTCCTCCACCACCGACTCCTTCATAACGGTTCTCCACACTCTGCAGGGGCGTGCAAAGTCAGCTACCCCTCTTCGAATTTTGGTACTCTTTAGCGGGACCGGTTCGGTGGAGAAGGAGTTTCGAGCTTGCTACCCTACCGCAGAGGTGGTAACGGTGGACAATGAGGAGAAATGGAATCCGACGTTCGTAACGGACGTGCAGGATTGGGACTTCCGAAAATTCCGGCCCCGGTTCTTCGATGTTGTTTGGGCGAGTCCGCCTTGTACCGAGTACAGTCAGGCCAAGACCACGGGCGTGAGGCAATTGCGACATGCCGATGCCTGCGTCCGCCGCACCCTGCAGGTCTTGGACTATCTCAAACCTCGTCACTGGTTCATGGAGAATCCTATGGGGAGGTTTCCCTTCGCTCTGCGATTTCGACCAGTGGTTCGAAGTCTGCCTCCACCCTTGACGTGTTCCTACTGCATGTACGGTACTAGTTTCCGCAAGTCCACCTGCATCTGGACATCCACACCCCCTACAGTTCCTCTACGTCACTGTTCGGCCGACACTCCCTGCGTTCATCGGCGAGTTCTTGGACAGCATCCTACAACGGCACAGCTAAGTCCTCATCCTGACCAATCTGGAGCTAGGTCCGCGGAATCTGTGTACCCGATTCCGGCTGCACTACTTCATCAACTATTCGCCGACCTCTTCCCCACGCATGCTTCCTCATCCATCTGTGAAGCTCACGCATAATACCATTTATCTTAGTTTGTCTTGCATATTCACTCTGACTCCCCTGGACAGGTGATTCTCAAAGCTAAGAGGGGAGGAGTTGTGCCAGGAGCCACCCTGGAGTACCGGACTCAGGTGGTCCTCAATGACAATGGCTCCGCGCAATGGAAGCTGGTCCCGATCGGTACCTGGGAGCCTCCAACGCTACATGTGACAGATGTGAGGTGTGTTATGGGGGCCTGGCCGTATATCGTGGTGAATGACGACAGGCGCCTAATGCGCTGGGAGCGTCGGCGCGGGTCCGGATGGTTCCTGGAAGACGCCACCAGTGCTAAGGAGCCTGTTCAGCCGTTCGATATGGACGCTCGAGACTGGCGCCCGACAAGAGCTTCTGCTGGACGTGCACCCGTGGTAACGTCCTACGTCGAGAATTACAAGGGGATCCCTTACTATGGACGCCGCAAGCCGTCGATGGACATCGAGGATCCTGTGGCTGGGATGCAAGCAGGAGGTCTGGAGGCAGGAGAAATCCCTACCGTTGAGACTGCTACGGAGGGCATTGAGATCGTTTACGTGGATTGTGATCTCTCGGATGACGAGCCCAACTCTTCTGTCTACAGTCCGACGTCACCGAAGTACAGCCCAACGTCCCCAGTGATGCCTGAGTCCCCCGTCTGTAAGGTCAAGGGCTGTGTAAGGTGTGCTCGAGCTGAAGAGATGAGCGTCACCGTTGATCCTAGCCAGAGGACGGGCAACGAGCATCCGACGGTGGAGATGGTGACAGGAGAAGCAGGAGCCCGTGGCCTCGTGGTGGATCCCCTGTCATCTGCAGAGGAGGACGAAGACGTGGCGCCTCGTAGGATACCGAAACGTCAACGTAAGAACGTGTCTCCTAATAGAGCAAAGTATCCCCTGGCAAAGTATCCGTGCTAGATCTCTGCTTGGCCAATCGGGCTATCGTAGGATAGGATTGGACAGAAGGCATCAATATCGAAAGGTGAATGTAGATTCAGGCCGAGTAGGTTGAACAATAATTGGTCCAGAATAATCGGGGTGTTACATTAGTTCAGGGACAATTGATCATTGCTGTTCCTCCAGACGAGGAGTATAAAGGAGTAGCCGACAGAGTTGTCGGGAGCTTATTTTGGGATTAAATTACAGAGACGTGCTGTCCGTATTTTTGTTAATATTGGTTTATCTTTCCTGTCCTAAAGATACATTCGTTTGCTTGTTTATTCGTCCCTTGAAGTGTAACCCGTTCAGATTGTGTGGGCTACCAGAAAGATCGATGAGGGGCATAAGTTGGTCGACTATAATAATCCATCTGCGACATCGTGGAGAATCCCCATCGAGTACATCGAAGATGCAAAAGGAGCGGCTCGCCCTCGGGCACTCGACGAGCATCACGCCCAGGCTATCGCCAGCATGATGTACATGAACGCACACACCGGTTCGGGGTCCCCAGCCCTAGTTGCTGTCATGGAGAATCATGAGGACTCAACAACCACCATTCGAGACGAATTCGTTTGGAAGGATATCGCGAAAGGCAGATACACGTATGACCCAAGAAATTGCGATTGAATTCATGGAGTGTTGCATGCGGATTTGTTCCAACTTACACTTTCTTTGTTGTTCTACAGATTCGTCTGCTTTGGACATCAGCATTTACTGGAGGCAAAGCGTCGCTGCGTTAAGGCGGATGAAGCAAAGCACGCAAACCATGAAGACCGAACGGAAGAATTTAAGTACACCGAATGCCGTCTCTTCATGAACTTGAACGATGTATTAATGAATGAGGTGAGTCTTCGTGCTCATGCTAGTTTTCTCATCAGGTGCTTCTCAGGGTTTCTTACGGTCGGTCAGCTTCTCAGCTATAGTCATGATCCGTGCAATTCGTTTGGATGCGCACGCAGCTTGGGAATGAGCAGAACAACATTGACGCCTACATGAAGCACCGCAACATGACGGAGATCATTCTTGGCATGCGAAAACACGTGGAGAAACTGATGGCCGAACCCGATCAGAGAGAGGGTCCCGGAATGGAGGAGTTTGCGAATCTAAAATACAGAAAGGTGCCGTCGAAGAAGACATTGTATCCTCGCTTTGAAGCGGCGCTGAAGACGCAGGTGTTCAATCAGCAGAAGCTGGCTCTGGACAAGATGAACACGTATTGGGCTGCGTGGTCTATCTCGGTGCAACCGGACAAGTTGTTCAAGGAACTTGAAAGAGGTGCTGTCATTTTATGAATCTTTTCGCGACATGGTTGTTATTCCTTCTTGTAGGTGTTGGCAAGAGCTAACTTACGATTTGGTTTTTCATGTTTTCGCTTTCAGTGATGGAGGCCCACAATACTGGGAATCTTGGAAGCGGCGATGACATGGAGGAGGACGACACGGAGACGACCACCGCCACGGTTGGGGCATCTCGCAGAAAGCCGCCGAAGAAACGTACAAGTGGTATCCCGACCGGCACGTTTGACCTCAACGCTCCAACAACCAAGCTGCCTAGATGGGACCCCACATCCGGAAAGCCGATCGTCAACCATGACCTCACGAAAGGGTTTTATGACGCCTGGGCCCCCTTGAACGAAGAACACTTACGTGAGATCACTGCACTCGTCGACGACGCCGTCGTCCAACGGAAGCACACGGTCAAAGACATGATCGCGTGTATCGCCGAGATCAAGACTCTCAATACTATTCGTGACAGCCTGATGCTGCTTGCTGCAGATGCTCATACACGATTCAGCGATGCCACTTCCTTGGAATCGTCACCGGCCTACCGGCAACTGCAATATTTGAAGAGAACCCAGTATCATATGCAGGAATATTTGAAAAAAATACCGGGCGGGTTCGAAAACGACAAATTCGACCCATCAGCTCGTCTCTTCATTCCTTACCTGGATGAAGAAGGGTTTCCCGTACCTAAGGAAAAGAAACCTCCGGAAGCTCCCGAATGCTCCAATCCTCAGCCGTCGAAGTTCTGGGAACATGAGATGACCTACGGTGATCTGGATGAAGAAATCAAGCAGCTGCAAAAAAGGATGGACACATTTTCGTTCCCCAAGCCTGAACAAGACTGGGAGAAGTTTTGCGAATATTTCCCACAGGCTAAAGAAGTGAACGAATTACGTAGCTTGCTGAAGGTAATGTGCCTATAAAGTTGGGCCCTTATAGTCTGGTCGTCCTTCACGATATCGGGTTTTCTGAAATTGACCTGCGCGCTCTTTATCAACTAACAACGGGGTTTGTTTACAACTGTACAGTCGGGACAGGTGCTCCCGAAGATCCAGTGCAAGAACGAGCACGACATCCGGAAATTGCAATTTGACGAGAACAGTAATAAACGTCAAAAGCGGCTGGCGGAGCAGTCAAAAGCGAACAAGATCAACAAGATCCCGGCGGATATCAGGAGTTACTGGAACCGTATTGAGCGCGCCGTGTTGGCGAAAATCAAGTCGACGACAGCAGCGACTGCAGCAAACAACCTGAAAGATATTCAAGGTGCTTATCTCGGCTTTATATTCCATTTGTGCGCCTTCTGCCGTATTTATGTAATTACTAACCTTTTACAATGCACACATACAGGTGTGATGTATCGAGTATTGTCAGACGTTCCCGATGGCAGCAAGGTCGAAGATGATGACAGCTACTACTCTCACGAGATTCCGCAACTGGTTTACAAGAAGGACCTTCTGCTGGAGCCCACATCACCCGATTTCTTTACGACGCTTCCCAGGCTTCCACTCACCGGTTTTCTGCTGGATTGCGAGTATGCTCTGGACACCAACAAAAAATGGACCCCGAAACCTCTCTTAGCAGGAGAGTTCCAGCGATTCCTACAGGACTTCAACATTTTGACCACTTGTGATGATTGGGTAGGGGCAACTTTCTGTGGCTTCCAACAACAACACGAGTTCTACGAAGTCGCCAGGAAGTTTTGCCATGGAAACGCCGAAAAGATGTTCTGGGTGAAACCTTTGAGCAGATCGAACATGGTGCCCTTGAACTCCGGCGTTGCGCCACGGAACTACGACAACCGCATGGAATGCTTTGTGTTATGTTACTACGTCAAAGTAGGAACACATACAGGTCCGTAAATTTTATGTTATGTGCAATTCTGTGATTGTTATTTGACATCTAAGCATGGGCAATCTGACTAAGTGGTGATGATTGCTCTCGCAGACGAAACCCACCCACCCGATCATAAACGGTTTCCCTGGATGAAGAACTTGAGAAGATTTCTCGGTGAGGAGGAGAATGCGGATGGTGATGTCGTCGATGCGCAATTCCGAGTTTCTTGCCGAACCAACACCTGGGAATATCAGCCTGTGCACGTGTCGAAATTCGCCAAGAATTCCAGTGGACACCAGATTAACCAACACCAGAAGCCGTTGAAGCTCATCCGCGACATCATCGATATCCATATGCGAGGTCCCGAGTTACAGGGGGACGCGAGAGGGACCTCCGCATACGAGGGGGTGTTACCTCTTCAGCATGAACATCACTTCATCTTTAATGCGTGCTGTGGTTCGGGGACCACTTTGGTGGCCGCCAACATGTTGGGATTGGGTTCCGTTGCTTTCGATAGGTAAGCATTCCTCTCTGCTTCCATTGTTGGTATAACGCTGTATACCGGTATATCAACGTTTTAACAAGTGCTCGTGTCTTGGATGCAGGGAGCAAGGTATGGTCGACTCGGCGAAAGAGCGCATTCGGTGTCCTGATTCCTACAAATCTTTGGACGAGGAAGTCATGACCCAGGATGAATACACCGAGGTGAAAAGGCAGAGAGATGCACATCGGAAAGAGCAAGAGAAAGGCGAGAAGGAGCGGGAGGAGAAGGCCGCCGAAGCCGCTGCCAAGGCCCAAAAGGAAGAGAAGATGGTGGCCAGAGCCGCCAAAGAGGCCGAAAGGGAGATGACCGAAAGGGAGAAGACCGAGGCCAAGGCCGCCAAGGCCGCCAAGAAACTCGAGGACCAAAGGGAGAAGGCCGTTGAGAAAGAGGCGACCGAGGCCGCCAAGGCCGCTGCCAAGGCCGCCGCCAAAGCCAAGGCCACCGCCACGGCCGTCGTGGCCGTCGCGGCAGGGCCTATACCTAGGAAGCAGGGAGCGGCATCACCGGGCATCACCTTGCAGAACCAGGCGGAGAAGGAGACCAAGGCCAAGGCCACTGCCAGGGCCGAAAAGGAGAAGGCGCCCAAGGCCAAGGTTCAGGCCGAATCTAAGAAGAGACCGAGAGAACAGCCAGCATCAGAGGAGAATAAGAAATCTAGATCGTAAAGCTCGCTAGGCAATGATGCTTACCCTGCTAGGACATGGTGCCAACGCCTTTTTCAATGTTCAATAATGAGTACTCTATTGTCTCAGAGAGTGCAGAAATACGCTGATGAAACACAATCAGACGGTATACATCTTGATATGACAATTATAAATAAAGTATGTTACAACTCAGCCTAGTTATGTATGCATGCGAATCGATCTTTACGTGTGGTGATAACCTGTATCTCATTGGTTGTTAAGGAATAGCAGATTTTGTCGACCGACCAGTGCACCTGTATCCATCCACCCAGGTATAAAACCCATTACACTATCCTCAAAATTCATTTCGCCTGCTTCACACTTCATCGCCGCACCTTTATCCGCATCTACCGCACAATGCCGATGCTTGCTACCTTGCAGAAGGAAAATCCAAATAAAAGCATTTGGGTGTTATGGTTCGATCAAGACTCCACGCCCTCAGACTACTTAGCGATGAAAACATCGATGGAAGAGGACTATAAGACTCAATGACAAACCTATGACGCAGACGTGCATGATAAACTGCCTTTACGGATGAAGTTCTTGTACCCATGTTGCCTGCACTGCGGGCTTGAAGATCGTTCACAACTTGCGACGTGTAAGGGCTGCTATCTTGCGCATTACTGCAAAGCTCCCGGAACCTGTCAGAAATCTGATTACGCACGGCATAAGTTTTTCTGTCGTTCCGTAAGGGGTTGGATTTTGGGACAGCCGTATGCAAGAATCCGACCTTTGTTTAAGTACCCAGGAGATACACGACCTCTAAGAGAACGAAGTTCGATGAGTGCGTGGTCCTATAGGGCCTACTTGGAGTTTCTATGCTTTTGGGAAATCAAATGCATCGCATGTTTTGAAGGAATCTCAAAGGGTCGCCCCCTCGTGAGACAGCAGATATCTGGCGGGCAAATCGTTACTTCGATGCGCATTGAAATGTGGGACGCCACAATTTTCAAAACCCCTCACTTTCAGAAGTATACAGCAAGGACTGAGTGTTTTTATCATCCATTGGGCGGATTTTCTTATCCATTTATCCGTCTCACTCCGTTTGGTCGTTTGATGATTTGTATCTACAAGTTAAGGTGCCCGCAAATCATACTTCAGAGGTTGCTTTCGTAGAATGAATGATAGAATGATAGAACGCAGACACGCCTTCGTTGCAAAGTAATCGTATAAAAAATGTACGTGTAGGTACGTGTCCTTCGATCCGAGCCGGACTAGTACCAAGCATCTGATAAGCTAATAATTCGGCAGGTGTAACGACGACGTACTTTTCCAAGATCACAAGCTCTATTTCTTGCCTAAAATACTCATTTGCCCCCTTTTGCCGTCAGCGACGCACCTCCTTCTACTTCTACCATAGCCATGTCATCCAAGCGGCAGTCTGCTTTCACATACATCGACCAGTTTGCCAAAAATCACGGGGAGTATTCCCCAGACAGGAGTATAGTTCTTCTTCCGACGGGTATGACTATCCAAAAGTTGTGGGAGAACTACAATACACAATGCGTCGACGGCGAAGGCATGGAATGCTCACTCAGCCTTTTTTGTCGTGTGTTCAGAGAGGATCTTAGCTCTTGGGTCAAATTCCTTCGGATGAATTGATGCGACAAGTAGCGCGGTTTCTACAAGTGCCGCAAATAATGATGGATTGAAGATATAGATTCCAATGTATCAGCAATATAACGGCCTTAGCACTGTGAAATGAATCGAGAACTCTTGTCTAGAAGACATCATAGACAATTATTTGGTGTAAATTGATTAATTTTGTATGATGATATAGATTTGTGTCTCATATGCTAGTATCCATCTAACTTGCAAGTTGTTTTCTGGGAATTGAAGCATCTGAATATGCACATACATAAATGTGTACCGTGCACGCAGTACAAAATTGCACATGGATGTAGCCATGTTTGCATACTTGTACATGCTGTGCATGCATATGAACAAAAATGCAACAAAACAATTCACCGGGACTCACCGAGTACGAAAGCATCATGCACAAATAAACAAATTGAGTAATATTTTATAATAAAACTTGCGGAACGACTTACGTGACGCTGACGTGTCGCTTACGTGGCGCATTTCAGATGACGTGGCATTAGTTTTTAGACGACGAAAATTGTGGCAAAATGAAGGTTTTTAGACGACAATCGAGATTCAATTATTCCCAATTGTGTGTTTGTGAGTACTGCTATGCGCAGTGCGAGCGGGCGCACCCGGATAGTACGGGGTGCCACTACAAGAGCCATGTGGACGAGTGGGTGCCGTTCACATTGACGGTGAAAGAGGCAACCCAAGCCCGGCAAACACGACGTCAAGTTGCGGAGGCCGCGCATGAGATGGGCGTGATGGTTGCGCGGGGGAGCATTTTTGCAAGGCCTTCCGGGGGGGATGAGTTGCACCCCTACTATTTAGTGAAGGCGCTCGGTGGAGTGCAAGTGGTTGCAGATGTGGCGGGGATGAAGGACGATTACTACAGCCCGGCGGGGGAAGGGGTGTATGCAACGTGTGGAGAATATGTTGTGGAAGGCCGCTTCTTGGAATGGCGTGATGAAGAGACGTGCACAGAGTACTTTGTGGACACGAGTAAAAAATGCCTTACATATTCTCACCACATTGCATGTGTAGATGTGATCATGACCAAACGCAGAATAGGAAAGAAAGATTATTATCATCTATCCGATACGGAGCATCAACGCATCCTAGGATTGCTATTTTGAGCACCTCTTGTGCCTCTCGTGCCTCTCATGCCTAAAGAATAGGCGGACGGTGAAGGTGTAACGGATAATTTTTCAAGCTAATTAATGTGTTGCCTCATACCAAACTCTAGCCGTGCCTTAGAATTATAGTTTTGGGGTTAAGTAAGCTTCAAAGCATCAAAACGACGTAATTACACCATGGGCATAAGGCATTAATCACAAAAATAGACCTGAAATGATGAAAATTAGCCGAAAATCGGCCAAAACAGAAGATTTATGAAGCAAATACAAATCATTTCATCATTCTAACAACTCGTTATGCCTTAGATAGGTTGCGGTGAGGTAAGGCAACCTTCAAAACTGCGAAAATGTATCATTACACCGTTGGCATAAGTCAGCATTAGCAACAAATGACCTAAAATGCAAAAAAACAGCCCGAAATTGACTTATTTTCCGCATTTTATTTTTTTCCCTCCTTCCAAAAACTCGTTGTGCCTTAGAATTGTTGTGGTGGGGTAACGCAACCTTCAAAACTTCGAAAACATGACATTAGTCCGTAGGCGTAAGGCTATTTGAGGTAAAATAGGCCTAAATGCAGAAAACTGCCCGAAAACGGGACATAACTGGCGATTTTTTCCGCATTTTATTTTTTCACCTCATGCCGAAAACTCGTTGCGCCTTAGAATTGTTGTGGTGGGGTAATGCAACCTTCAAAACTTCGAAAACATAACATTAGACCGTAGGTGTAAGGCTATTTGAGCCAAAATAGGCCTAAAATGCAGAAAACAGCCCAAAAACGGGACATAACTGGCGTTTTTTTCCGCATTTTATTTTTTTCCCTCCTTCCAAAAAATCGTTGGGCCTTAGAATTGTTGTGGTGGGGTAATGCAACCTTCAAAACTTCGAAAACATCCCATTAGTCCGTAGGCGTAAGGCTATTTGAGCCAAAAAAGGCCTAAAATGCAGAAAACAGCCAGAAAACAGCGGTTTTCGGCCCATATTTCTCAGAAAATACTTTTTTTCCAAAAACCGACTTTTGTCGTTGTCTTAGAATTCATCCCTTAAATTCTAGTGACTTTCAAAACTTCCTAACGTTGAATTATGCATGTGACCACTATGTGACGTCATAGGGAAATGCGACAGCTCCTACCGTGTGCCTAATTACGTGGGGCAGGAGCACGCCGACGTGATGCGTGGAGTGATCGCGGACGAGATGCAGGCGGGGCGCATTTTCTTGGCGGGGTGGCGGCTGCCGGTCGGCGTGATCGCGATGGGCATGGTGGAGAAGGTGCGAAAGGGTAAATGTCCATTACCCGGAGGTACATTGGGATGTACCTAAGATCTCCATGTTACACCCCGATGTACCTAAGCATATCGTCTATTTCGACCTCGATATCGGTCCGTTTCAAGCACTATACCGACAACCCGAATGCCAACTCGGTCAGGGACATGAGAAACTATCACACACCCTCATACGATCCGATATATGTGTCAAATTGTTGGAGGGAAGTTGTATCAATCTGCTTTTTGAAAAAAACATTTGAAAACAGACTGTTTCCCGATTCATATGTGCTAATTAAAATGACTGATCTAGTGATGCCATAATTTTTCGATTGAGTGTACATCCTTCCAGTCATAAATGCTTTAACACTATTTTGACGGATTGCCATACTGCTAATACTGATCATGTTTTCTAGGATCTCGCTTTCACGTTTTCGACGATAACTAAAGTTCTAGACATCCATTTGCTACGATTCTTCGCATGGATTATATTGTGGAACTAGGTGGATGGCATACCACCTCGTTATCACTCACACCGTATGTGTACACATGACTATGCGATGTGACCCACCCTCACAATACTTAAGGAAATCATGTTGAACGGTTGCCGCGGGCATTTCCCGGGCATGCGCCATGAACATGACACCGCTACCGGCTTGATGTTAACATGTTATGAGTGGGCGATGACGTATCATGATGCATATAATTGAAAGAAAGTAGCATATCCTTAATTTGAAGCTTTTAGAGCACTTTCCATAGAGCATACTTTTGGCACCTGCCAGCAGAGCACCCCTGCACTTTCCAGTATATGTTTTGCTCGAAATATTGAGCTTGGTGGCCTTTGCTCGGTTGAGCGACCTTGCTCAAGTCATAAACATAGATACCGATACTTTATACATCGCACGTAGTTGACTAGCGTAGAAGTTATCGCGGTTTCCGCACTCATACTGATCTCATACTACTGAAAACGAATCCGTCAATATAGTGTTAAGAGGGGTAGAAAACATGATAACTTAGTTTATACGATTACGTATGTCAACGATGGCGTAATTATGCAAATAGAGGGATGTACCTAAGGGATGTACCTAAAAGTTTTTCAATTTCACAATTTCCGAATTTCTGAAAATTGCCAAGATAAAGCACTCGCCAACACCATCGTAATGATCCAACTACCACCAACTAAATGATCAAAGACCATAAGGGACAGGTAATCAGCAATATGTATGAGCCATACGACCTCCGGATAATAATTTGGCTCCCCACGGCGTCAAATGTAAAAGCAAAATTAGGTACATCGGGATGTACGTACCTACGGCCGGGTAATGGACATAAAGTTAAGTTCCGTCCAGCCAGCGATTACTCGCGGCCGAAGGTGGGCGGGGTGAATTCTCGGATTGCCTTATTAGAGTCTGGCGAGTTCTCGACCGTGAACGAGGCTTTCGCGCTGCTGCGGCCAAGGTATTTCATGGTCAAGGTGGATCTGGAGAATGCCTACAGGTCCCTCGGGATCGCGAGCCATTACTGGTCATCTCAGTGCTTCGAGTACGATGGCATCCGGTACATGGACACTCGGGCACCCTTTGGTAACCGGAGCTTTGCCGGGGATCTTCATGAGGTTCACGAGGGCCATTGTGGCATGGATGCAGGCACAGGGGGTGCAGTGCGTTGGGTACCTGGACAATTTCTTCTGTGTCGGCAGGACGGAAGCAGAGGCGGAGGAAAACATGATGTTGCTGGTGGAGTTCGTCTCATTCTTAGGGCTCTCTGTAAATATGGCAAAGTGCGAAGGTCCGGCTACTCGGATGGAGTTCCTGGGATTCTGCTCAGCACGGAAGGTGAGGTGTGCACGGCGGCCATTGACGCGGATCGAGTGGCGGATGTGCTCACGAGGGCGAACCAGCTGCGGGCTCAGGCATCGAGGGGGAGGATCCGCAGGAAGGCGCTGGAGAGCCTCATGGGCTTGTTGGCTTTTTGCAGCCAGGTGGTGTGGAATTTGTCCCTGTACACCATGAGGGGGTTCGCATTCCTGGTAGCCACGGTGTCAAGGCAGACGGTGCGGTTGGCGGCACCGGTGCTAGAGGACCTCGCAGTGCTGGCTGGAGAGAATCCTCCGGATGTACAACGGCCGGCAGGTCGTGTTGCATCGCAGGGTCGTGGACGAAAGCCACTTCGCCACGGATGCCTCGGGCACCTTGGGTTTTGGGGGGGTCTGGGAGAAGCTCTTCTTCCTCCTCAGCTGGGCGGATTTGGCACGGATGCCCCAGAGGTCGTGGTTTCCTCGGCAGCCGGGGGTTGAGGAGACATGGTGCTTTAACTACATGAAGCTGTTTGCCGTTTGGTGGGCGGTGGCGATTTGGGGACATCGCATGCAGGGGACGACAGTGGTCGTGAACATCGACAACCAGTCCGCACTCTTCCAGATCAAGCGATGGTGGGGGTCGGTGGCTTACCTGCCTTTGCTTAAGCAGCTCTTTTATCTGTGCTCGAAGCACGATATTCGTTTGCAGCCCGTCTACATCTCGAGCGAGCGAGGACAATCTTCTGGCGGACTTGCTGTCCCGGCTGCAATTGGACAGGTTTGAGGTGGAGCACAGAGCCTTTTTGCGGGCCTCAGTGTGGAGGCAGGACAGGGACGATTGGATGTTGGGGGCGGTGCAGTGGACGGACATCGACCTCGAGTTCGGCCCATTCACGATCGACTGTTGTGTGGCCCCGTCGAGAGCCAACTCTTACTGCTACAGAAGTTGGTCGAGGGAGGAGGATGCTCGGGTGCAGAGGTTCGACGGCTTGAATGCTTGGGGTACGATTTGCCGTTCTCCATCCTGAAGGAGATTCTGGTGAACTTCCTCCGTGCTAAGAAGAGGCAGCAGTGGGGCACGGCAGCATGCTTTCTGGTCCCAGTGTGGCCGGGGAATCCGGGATGGGACATGGTTGCGAGCATGCCGGAGTTGTTCAGGGTGGTACGCAGGTGGTCGGAAAACACACACCTCTTCACAGCACCGGCTCTCAGGGGGCAGGGCCGCACATCATGGGGGCCCACGAGATGGCCGGTTGTGGTGGTGAGGGTCGGGTCGGAGCCCGTCATGTTGTCTGACTGGGTGTAGGGGTTTGGCAGATGACCTCGTGCAGGAGCTGCGGAGGGAGTCCGGGCGCTACCGGGAGGAGGCGCTGGCACCACACACACGGAGGGCCTACGGCACGGGGGTACGGGCCTTCGTGACATTTTGTGTTCGGTTCGCGTGCCTCGGTTGCCTCGAGCCGTTGCTCCCGGCAACGGATGACACCATGTGCTCGTTCATTACCTTCCAGTCTTGGTTCGTGCAGCCCGACACAATCAAGAGTTATTTGGCGGGTGTCCGACAGCTTCATCTTCAGAGGGGGCACGAGTGGGCACCAGTGGCGGCTAGACACGGGGTAGCGGCTACACTTCAGGGGGTCCGGAGATGTTGGAGCAAGCCGTCGAAGCCGGTGATGCCTTTGACACTGGCAGACCTGGCAAAGATGTATGGCTGCACTGCGGGGGTGTGTGGATGGCTCCTTGACCCAGTGTGCTCTGTGGGCTGCCGGTTTGGTGGGGTTTTCCGGGTTGTTCCGTAAGGACAACTTGACCACGGGCAAGACGACGGGGGCATGGAACACTCGGGGGGGCACTCGTGAGGGATGACATTCTTTTCCAGGCGGATGGACAGGTGGTGTGGGTTCGGGTGAGACACTCGAAGACGATCCAATGCGGGGAGAGGCAACACTGGGTGCCGTTGCATGCGGTTCCGGGGTGCGTCCCCGCTGTGCCCGGTGCGGGCACTGCACAGGCTATTTGCCAGGACACTCGACAGGGCAGGGGGGTCCCCACTGTTCGTGATGGAGAAGGTGTCGGCCAAGAAGGGCACCGTGGTCCCCATGACACACGAGGTGCTGGTGGCTGGCAGCAAGGAGCTGGCTCAGAAGGTGTGCCTGGAGCCGGGCAGCTACGCGGGGCACTCGCTGCGGAGGGGGGGCGCTACGGCGGCTCTGCGGCTGGACGTGAACAACATCTACATCAAGCTGCAGGGGGACTGGAAGTCCGACTGCTTCGAGGGTTACTAAGAGCTCGACCGGGAGCAGAAGCTCATCCTTCCCGTAGCCATGGCGGAGGCGGCAGCTGCGGCCTGCAGGTGATGTTTTCTAGCCCCGTCCGCCATGCCTCCTGTTTGGGTGAGTGTGTCCAGGGCACCGGGAGAGCCCAGGACTCTGTCAGGTGAGCCCCTGCTAGCAGGGTTGGGTGAGAGGCTGCTGGAAGGAGAGCTGCACTTGCAGAGAGCAGTGCCGGGAGAAGCTAGCCGTCACGGGAGCCCCTCAGAGAGAGGGAGAGACGGACAGCCTGTCGAGAGCAGTGCACTAGCTAGGAAGCTTCCTTGCCTCAGCATCAGCCCTGACAGACTTGAGAGACACTCACACGACCAGAGGCTTGAAATGTGAACGGGAGAGAAGTTAGACTTGCTAACAATAAATGTTATTGTATAAGAGCATTAGCAAGCATTCATGCATTTGCATTCTCGTATTTCGTCTTACGGTATAATTCACAATTATCGCCAGTCGATAATTTAGGTTATTCCGTAAAAGACAAATCGAGAGACACGACACTCAGTGTCGTGGGACGGATCAGATACACGGATCTGATCGGACAGGTGACACTCGTATGGCACCCGGACGTGTCACACGAGTGAGTGCTCAAACCACAGAGAGTTATTGAGCATCGGGAGTTCTCACTTTCCAAGCCCCGAGAGCACAGCTCTCTTCTCAAAAGTTTGTAAAACCCTCCCTCCCTTCCCTGCATGTGTTCATGTTCGTTTGGGTTGTGGGGCGGTCAGGTGAGAGGCTGCTGGAAGGAGAGCTGCACTTGCAGAGAGCAGTGCCGGGAGAAGCTAGCCGTCACGGGAGCCCCTCAGAGAGAGGGAGAGACGGACAGCCTGCCGAGAGCAGTGCACTAGCTAGGAAGCTTCCTTACTTGCCTCAGCCTCAGCCCTGACAGACTTGAGAGACACTCACACGACCCGAGGCTTGAAATGTGAACGGGAGAGAAGTTAGACTTGCTAACAATAAATGTTATTGTAAAAGAGCATTAGCAAGCATTCATGCATTTGCATTCTCGTATTTCGTCTTACGGTATGATGGAGGAACATTGGCAGAAACTAAGTGCACATTTCAATGATAACATGCATGAAATCAATTGTAATATCAATTATGCACGAATTAGTCTGTGATATCAATTGTCTACGAAGCCTAGTAATGCATGCATGCTACAGTAATCGATCTTACGTGTGGTGATAGCCTTTATCTCATTGGTTGCTAAGGAATAGCAGATTTTGTCGACCGACCAGTGCACCATCGAGATGTATAAAACCCATTACCCTATCCTCAAAAATCATTTCGCCTGCTTCACACTTCATCGACGCACCTTTAACCGCATCTACCGCACAATACCAATGCTTGCTACCTTGCGGAAGGAAAATCCAAATAAAAACATTTGGGTGCTATGGTTCGAGGATCAAGACCCCACGCCCTCAGGCTTAGCGATGAAAAAATCGTTGGAAGAGGACTATATATAAGTTGCAATGTCAAACCTATGACGCAGACGTGCATGATAAACTGCCTTTACGGATGAAGTTCTTGTACCCATGTTGCCTGCACTGCGGGCTTCAAGATCGTTCACAACTTGCGACGTGTATGGGCTGCTATCTTGCGCATTACTGCAAAGCTCCCAGAACCTGTCAGAAATCTGATCACGCAAGGCATAAGTTTTTCTGTCGTTGCGTAAGGGGTTGGATTTTGGGACAGCCGTATGCAAGATGCCGACCTTTGTTTAAGTACCCAGGGATACACGACCTCTAAGAGAACGGAATTCAATGAGTGCTTGGTCCTATGGGGCCTACTTGGAGTTTCTATGCTTTTGGGAAATCAAATGCATCGCATGTTTTGCAGGAATTCCAAAGGGTCGCCCCATCGTGAGACAGCAGATAACTGGCGGGCAAATCGTTACTTTGATGCGCATTGAAATGCGGGACGCCACAATTTTCAAAACCCCTCACTTTCAGAAGTATACAGCAAGGACTGAGTTTTATTATTATCCATTGGGCGGATTTTCTTATCCATTTATCCGTCTCACTCCGTTTGGTCGTTTGATGATTTGCATCTACAAGTTAAGGTGCCCGAAAATCATACGTCAGAGGTTACTTTCGTAGAATGATTGACAATTCAGACAGGATATATAAACTAGTCCAAATGTAGCACTATTTATTCAATGCGTTTACACTGTTTTTCCGTCGCATTTTCCGGTCCCCCAAAACACCTCCCGAGGAGGTTGGAAGTGTAGGCATCATATTGAATACATTCGTGTATTGAAAATGGTCCAAATGCAGCCCCTCTTTCCCAACACATTTCCACCGTTTTCCCGTCGCATTTTTCGATTCCCCAAAACACCTTCATTAAATGCATTCAAGCCTTTGGCTACCAGAAAAACGTCATTTACGGCATCCTAGATCTCACATTCACTAAAAGTCAGTTTACCTGTATAAAGTCATTTTCCTTCAATTGTGTGTTTATAATGCCAGTGAGCTAGAAAGCTGAAGTAGATGGAGTTGTGATCCTGAACTGTATGTGACAATACAGGCAACACTCGAATTCTACACGAGATACGTTGTGTGAATCCATGTAGAACAGGGCATGTTCGTACTGTGCGTGCGTATCCGAACGCATATGGAGCAATCTCTGAACTCCGGTATATATGAATAAAGGCGTTTAAACGTCATAGGCCAATTCTGTTGTCCTCTCCTCGAATTTTTTTCGAAGGGGGAGGAAGTGGGTAAATCAGATTGGTATGCATATATATTGAAATCCAGATCTGATATCAATTGATAAGGATCCGGTAGCGCAACGGTGAGGAATGAAAATAGAGTGGTTATCTATATATCCTTCCAATATCCAAAAGGCCGGAGCATTAAGCGGATTTTGGTAATCTAATTCAATCCCCGTCCGATATCCTGAAGAAAGGATTTAAGCCAAGGCGAGGAATTTAAAGAGGATTTTGGAATCCCTCCGATATCCTTCATTCCGCATCCTGAAGGACGCCTCACAGTGGTGCAACAACGGATTTATCCGGGCAACTTTGATTGCAAGAAGACTGTACAGCACGACATCAAAGAACATTAACTCCCATGCTAGTATGGGTTTTTGGGCATTTTTTAATAGGGTTTGGGTTTGGGTACATATCTTATTGGATACAACGAGCTTGATTATGCCACTTTGGGACCTTTCGAGGGACATTCAGACCGATACTTTGAGCTATCAAACGTAGCCGTGCGAGTTCTGTACATGCAACTATTCGATGAGATGTCACTAAAATATGTATATTTCCTTCACGCGGCTATGGGGATTCAGTGTCTGAGTCGTGCTGTATGCATTCCATGGCTGCATTGAACCCTCAATTCATTATATAATAATATGTGTTAGGATAATGCATTGTGACTGTGCAAGTGCATACACACTTACAATGTCTCATACACGAGCATCTGTGCATGCAGCATAAATATTCAGTTTTTAGGGTTTCTCGCGAATACGGTGCAGGGCATTGAACTATGCATAGCCTGTTTAGCCACCAATAGTCTCCTGTTATCCCACAGCATATACAAGTGTATTCTAAGAGCTGAGCAACTCAAGAGCTCTCATCATCAGCGAGTCCACCATCAGATTCGTTATAATCCTGCGCGCTCCGCCATGCCCTTCCCTGCGCCTTACGCACCGTGATTGCTCAGTCTAAAACATATATGCCTTTTAGAAACGTGACCAACACTGAACAACGAACTTACGGTTACTTACCGTTGGGCTGGCTCTTCGCCTAGGACGTCCACCTTTGGAATACGTGTTCCGCATCACAGTCAGCATGTGCCTTCTGAAACAAGCGCCAAGACAACATGCAACGTTACAAGTCCCGCAATAAAACCTGCACTTCGTGTTAGTGCAGGTCGGACTCTTGCAGTTCGTTTCTCGTGTGACCTCGTCACCAGCTTCTGAAGCTTTCACTGGCACGACACATACGTTCTCTTCATCAAACGAATTCCCGAATCGGTGCGTGTTCCGCCCACTTCCCCCGTCCAGCTCATCAGATTTCATCAATAAATACTCGGCGATCTCTAAACCAGCCCTACGGTCCTGGAAAACGTTAGTATGTGTGCTAACGACATGCTAACGCATGCTAACGACATGCTAACGATGTATGCTAATGACATACTAACATCACGTTAGCACATCTCGTTAGCATGTCGTTAGCACACATGCTAAATGGAACAAACATACTAACGACATGCTAACGACATGCTAACGACATGTGCTAACGACATACTAACGTCACGTTAACATGACGTTAGCATGACGTTAGTATGTCTTTAGTAAACATATTAAAGACATCATAACGGCATGCTAACGGCATACTACAGACATGCTAACGATGGCAAGCAAAGTGGTTTAGTATGCATATATGATGTCCATAGCATTGCATTAGTATGCCTTTAGCATGATATGACCGTGCTAACGCAAACACCATAAACGCATACTAACGGTAAAGCGTATTGGGCACGAAGTGGGAACTGTTTCTGCGCGATCGCGACGTCATCAGACCTGTGACAGGTCTGAATCGTCTCTTCGCCGGAAAATTTCCGGCCAGATCACATTGATACGCTTCGTCATGGGTGTCGCTCGCGGGAAAACTGTTACATCTTACACCGATTTTTGAAGATTGCGTGTACATTCTGCAGGTTGCATGTAGTGTTGCATGCCCGCCTACTTTCACTTCCAAACGCCGCAGGAGCAGGAGCGCATTATTTAATTCTTTCGGACCTTTGCTTTTTTTTCTTCTATTCTAGTTATGACAGGAGCCTCAGCAGATCCTGAAAAGTTCAGCGATGCGTACAAGCGCAAACTTGCCGCCCGTGACCAACAAGGTCTGGACTCGCATGGCTCGCCGCAAACAGATATGTGTTTTGCGTGCAAGTGGGGCCTGCGGGGGGAGCCCAGGGCTTCCAACATCGGTCGCTGTAGAAAGAAACACCCAGTGGACGATAACTGGTTTAACATCGTCTTCCCGCCTGGCTCCCTTGTGGAGTATGGAAAGCGTAAGCCTGGATCTGTAAACACATTCGCCTGGTAAGCGACAGTCCAGTCTCAACGCTGTATATTTTTTCCGCGCATACACATTGTTCAGGTGCCTTTATTTTTATGCGCAGGGTGCGAAGTAGAGATGCGGAGACAGGGCTCTATACCGTGGAGGAGGTGGACACCCAGCGCGTGATCACCTTGCTGCCCTTGGAGTACTTCTTCAGTGGCAATCCTGAGCAGGTGGACGGATTCGTCCACTGTGGCAGCAGCGCCACTCAGAAGGAGTTGCGACAAGCGGAGAGGATAAGCCGTCGATGCTTCCTCCCTCCAAGGCTGCACGCTGCTGCAGGTCAGAACTTTCCCTTATCGCCCATTCCTTCCACTATTTTTCCTCACCCCCCACCTTCCGCGTTCAACAGGGCATGGCAACGGAAAGCGCCCCTCCGGCATCTGCGACACCTGGCAAACGGAAGCGCGCGGCGTCCGATGACAGCATCCCGAACGCCCGCCAGCAGCCTTTGCCTGCTGGTGCCTATTCCTCCCCCCCTACGCATTCCTTGGCACATGTCGTGTTCACAACGTGCAGCATGCCAGCATTCTTCCTGGCAGCATGCCTGCTGCCGGCATCCGGTCAACATGCGCCCTTTACACATCACAACCCCAGCAGGCAACATGCGCTCTTCCTTCTCAACTGGCATTCCGTGCTTGCTGTCTATATACCGTCATACGCTTTCACATAACTATGCCTTGCACTTCCCCAGGTCGATTCTCCATCGCCCACGCGGAGGAGCTGCTTCATCTCCTGCGGCAAGCTCCAGCAAGATCCGTGTCTGACTGTTTTCAGGAGATTGGTTTTGAGGAGCCTCACCGTCTTCTGGAATCTGCACCTCCAGAATCATCGCACACCACCAGCCACCCAGCCCACACCCGGCCACCGGCCTGACACCGGACAACATCACAACCACCACTACCACCACCAGCATCATCCCAGCACCGCATCACCACCACCAGTGCGGCACGACCACCACCACCACCGGCCTGGTGGGCGGCGCACAGCCACCACTACCACCAGCGGCGGCATCCCAACTGCACCGGCATCACCACCACCAGGTTGCGGCGACCACCACCGACCACCACCACCACCACCACCACCACCAGCGGTAGTGTTTACCGATGCCGAAAAGAAGGCCATGGTACCGACGTGTTCCCACATCGTATCATGGGTACGTGCGTCTGGGTATCAGAAGGGGCATGAGTACCCGCGCGGCCAGCATGCTGCTGAGGTCCTCCTTAGTCCCGGGCACCGTGCCTCGTGGCTTCAGCTTCCACCTGGTAGGGTCTTAAAGTGCCTGATGCTTCTGAGGGCTATCATGCACCCCCTAGCCCGTGGTTCCTGGCTGCCAGGGGAGGACAACGACGAGATGGAGTGTGCTTTTGACCTCTTGCAACAGGTCATCAAGAGGATGCAGGTAGCTCGCCTTCCACAGCATGCAACCTGCCTTCTCCAGCATGCAATCTGGCATTCCCAGCATGCAACCTGCCTCTTGCAGCATGCAACCTGAGCAGGTGTGGACGTACAGCGCAATCCTTGAATGACATTCCACCCGTGCGTTTTTTGCAGACAGAAGGAGTAGCACCAGCAGCACCAGCAGTACCACCACCAGCTGCAGCACCACCAGCAGCGCCATCACCAGCTGCAGGACCAGCGGCAGTACCACCTGTCGCAGCATCAGCAGCAGGATCAGCGGCAGTAGCAGCAGCAGCAGACGCAAAAAAAGAACTGCTAGCTGCCCAGCTGATTTCGGGGGCAAAGCAAGATGCATCTTCCTTGACTTCAGGCACACCTGTGGAGCGCCTGTTCACAGACGACGCCAAGCGCCGGGAGTGGAAGGAAAGGAATTTCCAGGACCTCCTTCAGGTACGACTGTAGTAGCCCTATTCCAGGGGTAAACATGTCATCATGCTGCTCATATTTTTAATTTTGAGTGTGGTATTTTCTGTGGATTCTTGCAGTCGTTTAAGGCCTACAAGCTCCTTCTCCACCCCGACAAAAAAAGAGTAAAGTTTCAATTGCCGTCGGATATTCGGCTCGCGTACGACAACGTGACCGCCGTGGAGAGCGATGTGCGGGCTATGCTGCAAGGGTACACGTCCGCTCGCGCCATGCAAAGACAGGTACGCATGCAACCTGGCATCCCGCAGCATGCAATCTCCAGCATGCAACCTGGCCTCTCCAGCATGCAACCTGACCTCTCCAGCATGCAACCGGGCCTCTCC
>LGRX02026107.1:60661-77621 GCA_001247695.2 Cymbomonas tetramitiformis | reverse complement strand
GGTCAAAGAAGGGTAAAAACTGCCATTTTCAAGGTGAAAAAAACGAACATAAACTATTAGCTTAAGGGGTTGAAATAAGGGGGGAAAGTGTCATTATTTCAGGTGAAATAAAGGGCAAAAACTGCCAATATACGAGGGTCGAAGAAGGGTAAAAAACTGCCATTTTCAACGTGAAAAAAACGAACATAAACTATAGGTTTAAGAGGTTGAAATAAGGGGGGGAAAGTGTCATTATTTCGGGTGAAATAAAGGGCAAAAACTGCCAATATATGAGGGTTAACGAAGGGTAAAAAACTGCCGACTTCAACGTGAAAAAGACGAACATAAACTCTTGCATATATTTCTCGTACGCGGTGGATAACATATCTTTCAGTCTTAACAAAATAACTCCTATTATCTTTAGTCTTTAACAAACCCTTCTATTGGGAGGGGGGAAACAATTGCAAAAATTAACGCGGTGCTCTTACGAGACCGTGCATAGGACACATAATTAAACATTATTAAACACACCACAGGACTCCGGCAACTAGTCACTGTTCATTTCGTCTAGTTCTACTATGAATTCAAACAAGATCTTGAGAGTACTTGTTCACTGTTTTCTTGTTAGCCTTCAAATTTGTCCCCACGGTCATCCGCCTTCCACCTACACAAACATAACACATCCTTAAAACCAATTGGGTCAAATAAAGATAAGAGATCTCTAAAGATCAGCTACAAAAACTCCATGATTCTAGAAGGCCACAATGCAAATGCAAAAGGCAAAGATTTTTACAAAGGGGCACTTACAGAAGGGTACTCACCTTAATAACAAGTTCCTGGTGTTTCCACACCACCAGAGCCCGGCAATCGGGGTGGTCGTAACCAGGATCGGCGCGTTGGATATTTTTATCCCGCCTCCTCGCCAGGATCCATAGGGCGGTCTGTACTTTGGGGGATCTTGAATAGGATCCAAGAGAAAAATCATGCTTAAACAAACAAGCATAAAACATAGGTTGAAGCGAACGCACCTTAAATCGAAAGGGTTGGGTTTCATCCCAAGGCGTGCCAGCGGCTACGCACTACCCCCTCTACAGTGGGCGGATCCACCTGAAACACGCCTCATTTTCGCAAGATAAAAAGCAAGAAGAGGTCGCGCAAAATAGGGATTGTAATTTCATGTTTAAACATACAAGCATAAAAAATAAGTTGAAGCGAACGCACCTGAAATCGAAAGGGGTTGGGTTTCATCCCAAGGCGTGCCAACGGCTACGCACTATCCCCTCTGTTAGGTCGGTACTGTCCGGTCGGCACCGCGGTACCGACCTCCAACTCCCAGAATACCTCGAAGCAGCCAAATCGCCGCCGTAGGTACAATACATTGAGGTCGAATATTGGTGCAGAGTGGTCTAGAGCTCCGGCAGTAGCGCGCAAGGCACCAGTCGCAGTCAACGGGTTCTAAGAGCGCACTCCTTAGTGCTCAAGAACAGCTAAGGGCGTAAAGGAGCGTCGTAGAGAATCCGCAAAAGAACTTGCCAGCAATTGAAAATAATTAAGCGAAAAAAAGAAGCATCCGCACGCGCGATAAAGATAAAGGCAAGAAGAGGTCGCGTAAAATAGGGGCTGTAATTTCATGTTTAAACATACAAGCATAAAAAATAAGTTGAAGCGAACGCACCTTAAATCGAAGGGGTTGGGTTTCATCCCAAGGCGTGCCAACGGCTACGCACTACCCCCTCTGTTAGGTCGGAACCGCGCACAAATAATCCCAAATAATCACAAATCCTTTCGGACAGGTGTCCGAAGGGTTAGGGTAGGAACCTAAAATGATGGCCATGTTCGTTCCCCTACCTCAAAGCAATAAGAACTCGCTATCGCAGGAAAACAAACAGGTGTGAGGCGCGCGTTGTTGAAAAATATAAGCCTTTGTAACATATACCACCAGGCGACAGTCAGCAGCAAGGCTCAAGAGCCCGTATTTTGAATTTCTGGTCGGTCAGCTTGAGTTCAGCTTCACACAATTTACGGGGTGACACTGAAAACATTCTACATTGATCGATCGCCTTCGCCTTCGTCAGCGGAGCGTCACGATCCAGATGGTGTATAAATTATACAGCAATTTCCCAGTAAATTTTCCGATTTCGGAACATTCTCGTATCTATACAAGTACTGCTACTTGCTACTGGTGCAGCATTTTTATAGAATACACACTGTGTCACAAGACCGGAAATTAATCGCTCAAGTGACACTAATGAAAAAATTATGACGGGAATCAAAGTCGATTTCAAACCCATTTGTTGCACTCCTACGTAAAATTCCGATACGCTCACGTATGGCATAGGCGTGATTCTCATCGAAATCGCGGCTTGAATGACCAATGTCTCATTTGGATATTAATCAATACAAATTATACCACTGAAATTATACCAAACACAGCAACAGTTAAAATTTTCATTACAGAGTTACAGTATTTCAAAAATTACGAATGGAATCGCAACTGGCCGCGGTCGATGAATGTCACCGTTCCAAAAGTTCCATGGGACGTGGCATCGCGAAATGATCGCATATCATGACGTGGACAGGATGATATCAAAATTCCCCACACCCACGTTTTTCACGACCACGCGACACTGTATTCAAATGTTACAATATAATTCCACGTCGTGTCACGATCGGTCGCGGGGCGATTAATAACACCGCCTGATTTGATCTCGTCAAAATCGCCCAATCGAAAACCCAGATGCCATGGGACATTTTCGTACGGACACCACATGTACTCGTCGTCCGTACGGTTCTTACATGTGTGCAAGTCGTTTCTTCAGAAATATGTCCAGACCGTCCATACGGGTGTCCATACGGGTGTCCATACGATGTCCATATGGAAATCCGTACGGATGGATAGGCCAATTCGCCAATAATTTGTAGGGAGGTTTCCAAAACGTCGCTACCTCAAGGGCCGTCAAGCGCACCATCGCCTTTGCAAAATTGCTGGCGGATGAAGATCCAGTCCCTTGGCTCGGACGTGATTGCACGGCCGAGGAGATCGAGTTATTAAATGGTTGCCCTCCTCGATGCTGCAAGTTTAAAGAAGTGCAAGTTTCCGCCAACATGCACTTCCGCATCGCCTCCGCGGACAGCAAGTTCAAAACGTGCCAATGCTACTTCAAAATCTTCAGCAACGAAACCAAAATAAAAGGAAGAATCTACAGCAGATAAAATGGACAGGTAAGCGGCTGCACGTCCACATGCAGTACTTGCTATACATTGCCGTACCTATGCAGTACTAATGCGTATTGCCACGATAACATCACAATATATACATACGCAATACCTTACAACGATCATGTAAAATGTGTAACATTTAACTTAACTTCCATTTGCTGCAGGATGGCGCGCTTGGAAGCTGTATATCGAGTGCAAGTTGGCGGGGCGGCGTACATTTTTGTCAAGGGCTCATGGCTGAAAGCGCCGCCGACCGATGCCAGGATTGCCCACTTCGCAAAGTCAAATTCAATTCTTGGCGCGGATATCCTCTCCAGCAGCTTCTTTGTCGAAGATCCCGAGAAACGCGGAAACTGTATTCGAAACGCGGGAACAATTTGTTCTTGCTGACCAACCCTACATTCTGACAGCACCCAAACACGTCCCAAAATACATGTTAGGGACATGTTAGGGACATGTTAGGGACGCCAAACATGTTTGGGACGCCAAACGTGTCCCTAACACGTCCCAAAGGCGGAAAACTCCCAAATATGTCCGGAACGTGTTTGGGCCTCAACATGTTCCGGACGTGTTTGGCACATATTTTTAGGAGTAAACAATAACTGGGACACCATCTCACATGGATGTTTGTGGAGCCGCCCCACTGGGAAGGCCCTGTGGACCCCGAATATGTTTGGGACATTTTTGGGACATATTTCAAAGTTTACCAAGATCGTATATACACATACATATACCATTCCGTGTTTAAACATATCATCGACGTGTAAAGTCATGCATGCACACGATACAACCACCATGTTGCCCTACCTTGATTGCTTATTACTTCCTATCTATCTATCTATCTATCGCTTTCGTCTCCCACCCTTTCGTTTCAGCCCTTCCCTAGAACCGTCATCCTTGATGATGCACTCGAAAAAGTCGGCCTTAAGATCAAGTATCACCGCGGTCTCCATGTAAGGATGTTTCTTGATGACGACTTGGTGCTCGATCTGAGTCGCCAAGATGAACGGGTCGACGGTGTCCCAAGGTGTCGCCGGATCTTGCGGGGCGTAGATGTACATGAGCTTCGCGACGTTGTCCGGCCCGTACTTCGAGTTGCACTTGGCAAACCTCTCCTTGGTCACTTTGTTGAACTCGGGGAACCACTTTCCTTTTACAAGAACGTACAAATTCCCCCCTAATTCGACCCTGAAGATGTTCTCGATCATTGCGTAGCTGTGAGCAAGAATACCGCCACTGAACACGTTGTGCACCCAAAAGACAACAAAAAGATGTACAAAACATGTTTGGCATATCTTTTAAATACATTTGGGAGATGGCTTCAAGGATTCTCATAAGAAACGCACCATCATCGGCAAGGCGTTTATTAAGCATTGTCCGTTTGGCATGATTTTGGACCTGTTTTTTGGGTACCATACCCATTTGGATAGCGGCGCCACGTGGGGGGGCCATTCTGCAAATACAAAAGGGGAAACCCCTGAAGGTTACACAGGAAGACGTCCAAAACACGTTTGCAACATCTTTGGGACGTCTTAGGCACGTTTGCAACATGTTTGGGACGTCTTAGGCGATGTTTTGTTTTGGGACGTGTTTGGGATTCCAAAAACTTCCACCTTTTATGTTTTTGATGCCAAAAATACGTCGTTAGGGACGCGTTAGGATGACCCCTCTGTTTTTGGGGCCGTTAGGGACGCGTTAGGATGACCCCTGTATTGCCAAAACATGTCCCTAATTATGACCCAAACATAAAAGGTGGAACTTTGGGAAGAAATGTCTTTTTGGTGTCTTTTTCACATATTTTGCACGTGTTATGGAAGGTATCTCCACTATATATAGGTGGTATCACATACTGCACCTATATATATCATCCCGATGCGTCCCAAAAAAATACATCGCCTAAGACGTCCCAAAGATGTTGCAAACATGTAGATGTTTTCCTACGTAAGACGTCCTAAAGATGTTGCAAACGTGTTTTGGACGTCTTCTGATGACCTTGAGTAGTGCAGAAAATTACAGCGATGCAGTGCAGAAAATTACATCGATGCAGTGCAGAAAATTACATATGCAATATTCCTTTTGAAATCGAACCTGCTAATCTTCTCTGTATCGTTCCTAATTTAACTACGTGGGCAATTTTTCAGAGTACTTTGCATTAAAGAAAAAAACAAGACAAATACAAAAAAAAACTGCTTCGTCTAGGTGTTGGGACATGTTTGGAACGTCTTCGGTACGTCTTTGGCACGTCTTCGGCACGTCTTTGGAACGCCGTAGCCTGTCGTAGGGACGTTTGGGGAGCGACCTGATACTGACGTGGCTTGTCTTTGGGTCTCAGTCACTGTCCGTCACGGTTCGGCGTGCAACGTTCCACAGAATGCATACTCGCCGTCGATTTTGTTTAATCGTTTCAATCCGATTTACAGATTGGCGTTTCCGGATACTCGAGTGGTAACATCCGTACAGTAATCGCTCACCTTTAAGGAAACTCGACGTTAAGGAAGCAGCCAGCGTTTTGGGGGAGGGGGGGTACCCAAGTTGACGAGAATAGCTGGCTGGTCTTTTTTGCTAAGGAAATTCTCCAAAATAAGGAAATTGGTTGCTGGCAGATCACCGAGAGTGGATTCTCTTAAATTCTATGAAAAATGGGAATTTTTGGACTTGACAGCGTTCAGCACGATATCTTTAAGTTCTAAGTAGTCAGCTTCAGAAATAATCGCGTCGTCATAGTCTTGCTTCAATTCTTTGAGCTGCGCACGACTCTCTGGGTCCATACTGTACAGTTCAACAGTTGGTAACAGTGGTGGACTCTCTAAATTTTAAGAAAGCTGCTGGGCTGAGTTACGTGGACGTGGATGAGTTTAAGAAATTAGCTGGCTGGCTCGAAATCCGAAATTCCTTATTCTTAGCGATTCTCTTAGGACGCGACGCTGGCGGGGGAAGGGGGGGTACCCAAGTCGACGGGAATGGCTGGCTGGCCCAAAATCTCCGGTTTTCTTAAAGGTGAGCGATTACTGTATACGATCAACGGTGCAGTTTAAATTATGTGATCGAAGATGCGACACAGTTGTGACACAGTTGAAGATACGGACCGTTGGAAAAATCCGTGGACTACAGTGACACGCAGTGCTGCTTTCGTTCACTCTGAGGGCTCTATCTCGTTGCAGGAAAGTTGACCGACAGTGTCGCTTTTACTGCTGACACCGTATTTGCTGACGCAATTGTGCGAAAGCCTGCTTTTATTACGCAACTTTACAAAGTTGCGTAATAAAACCAGATGTTTGGTAGCAGGTTTTGCTGGAGACAATCTGGCAAGATGAAGACATCGGAGGCTTCGTCTCGCACGGCATGATGATACGTAAAGTTGAAACGCCCGGCGCGTCTGATCTCGACTCGGTTGTTTGCCTTTGGTGCCGCTGTTTTCTACCGCTTATCTGCTATTTATTTAAGGGGTTTGCGGATATTTTCTCAATTGTAATTGTGGGCGATAGGCCCGGTCAACGTTCAGTAGCAAGATGTTAAAGGTGCGTGGAGATGGAAACTTGTAACATTCAACGGTGCGTCGCCCACTCTTCCGACTTTCGTCGACAGTTCAGCATTTCAGCAATCGATTACGCTTACTTTTTTTCTTCAATATTCAGGTACTTTTCAAACTTCTTCATGGTCGAGAAACTAAAACCAAGAGGGGGCAATCGCGTCCGATTGGAGCCGTTCGAAGCTGCAAGCATCGAGCTCTCCGTGGGTCTTGCCAGACGTTCGAGCAAAATAACGCCGCCGGCGTGCAGATTTGCGTAGGTCCGCACTTGTAATGTAGTTGTTTAGACTGGGGTCTCGGAGAATGTGTGGGGCAATCAGTTTAATAGTTCGCTTTTAAGCTTGCCGCCGCAGCAAAAGTTGCAGCCATCTAGATCATCATAGTAGAATTAGCACCGCAGTTCGAGACGGGGATTTGGTAAATATTTCTATTTGAATTGTGTATTGCACTCAGAAAAAAACTCATCGGCACAATTGTGTAACACTGACGCTTTGCGTGCGTGCTTGTAAGTTTTGCATATCACTGCAGGGATGATGAATTGTGTATCTTAGTAATAATTATGTGTACAGATCTATCAGATATGTTTGGTGCATCATGTTTCAAGGGACTTGTTTCCAAGGGATGCCGAAACATGTTCCAAACACGTCCCAAACACGTCCCAAATACGTGTTTGGGATGCGTTATGATGACCCCTCATAAGGGACGTGTATCATGGTCTCCAAACACACTGTCCCTAAGACGTACCAAAAGGTTACCAAACACGTCACTAACCTGCACATAACGCGTCAAAATAACATACAAAACACAGCCCAAATACGTATTTCATGTATTTCCAGTGTCTTAGGTACGTCTTTGAGACATCTTTTGGAGACATGTTTGGGACGTGTTTGGGCCCCAAACACGTCCCTGACGAGGGGTCATCCTAACGCATCCCAAACACGTGTTTGGGACGTGTTTGGGATATGTTTTGGACATGTTTTGTCCTCCCGAACACGTCCCAAACATATGCCTAACGATTCCCTAACGATTCCCTAACGATTCCCTAACACGTCCCAAATACGTTTGTCAGAATGTAGGGCAAATCGCGTCTCAAGTTGTGATCATCAAGCACCCTTGCATGGAGATCGCGGTTGTGCTAGATCCGAAGGCCGATTTCTTTGAGCAAATGTTAGAGGAGGAAACTCCTTCTAGCGAGGATGACGAGCCGGCAGATTCGCTAGTTTAATAAACGAATGTGGGCATTCCATTACTTTTTGCACATATGGATCAACAGCTTTCCGGTAATAACGTTTCAATATATCTCTCTTTATTTGCAAGGGTAAATAATATGGCCGTACCCAAGCGGTGTCACTGGAATATATGGTGCAGGTACAATGGTCCTAGTATGGGGTAGGTGCTGGTATGGAGTACCCTAGCAGTCTGCTTTGACCCCCTAGTAGTCTGACTGTCTCTAGTTACGCGTGTCACACGTAGCAGATTCAGATCTGGCTCCGTGACCTAAACCCTAAACCCTAACGGCTATATTTCGAGCCGTTAGCTGGTTTGAACTTGAGTTGTGAGTGATCACTATTCTGGTTTATCTATATCCGAGTATATCACTTGCCCACAGTATACTCACAGGTAGTGGACCTTATCCACACTTTCCACTGATTGTTTTGGCCATGATTGGCTAAACACCCGCAGGTTGGGGCGCCAACGCCGGTGCCCGGCGCTAGACGCTCTGCTCACATGAACGGTTTCGCGTTTTGAGGCGAGGGAGTTTCTTGTTGGATCGGAACGTTACGACTTGGACGACGGCTATTGACACCGCATTTCTGGACGCGAAAAGGGACTGGTGATGCTGTGCTCCCTCCCCCAGTAGCACGATCGCCAGAGCGACCACGCTAAGTCCAATATTTTCGACATGAACCCTGACGCCACATTTCGTATTTTGTTTTTTGCTCCGTTCGTTTTATCAGAGCTCGCCGGGCGCCCTGGCGGGCGCTTCACGAGGGAATCTTTGTGATGACTACACCATCGCATACACCATCGCCTTCGGGACCTTCCGGTCCCCCACCGTTACCACCTCAAGTGTCCAGGCGCATCCGCCTTGACACTATCTTCACTCTGGACCCTGGGGCGCACTACGCCAAAACCCCAGCGACGCCTGGATTGGCTATCTCCGCTCCTGCGAAGAAAGCTATTCGGGCATTACGAAAGGAGGAATTCGAATCGACCGTCGCCAAGAACGTGCTCTCTTCCGTTCTGGGCGCGAAGGATGCGCGTTTCACCGCTGGAGAGAAACACTCCGACCTCGTCTGGCTTCACCTCGTGGATGCCATCGAGAAGCACTTCATCAACGAGTCAGACACGTTCGCTAACCTCTTTCGACTCACCGACCCCAACCTCGAGTGCCCCGAAGACGCGAACGACTTGTTGTTCGTCACGTTGGAGCATTTGATCAAGCCCGGGTCCAATGCCCGAGCTTGGTTGGACTCTTCTGGCCGGGAGTTTCCCAACGATGGCAAGCGTGCCTTGTTGGAAATATCCCGGCGCCTGGACGACCAGACCGAGCCGCTCGACGCCCTACAGCTCCTCATCGAGATCCGCTTCGAGGCCAACGTCGACCCGGACGCGGGTATCCGAAGATTCAACGAGCTTGTGGCCGACGCCGCTCACCAATTGGGCGTCCCCCTCAAGCCCGACGTCGTGAAGAAACACTTCTTGTCCGCTCTCGACAACGACTTCTTCGCGGCTATGAAGGCCGAATATCGACGTGTAGATCAACTTCATACCGTCGACATCCTTGACCTCCAAAGTCGCCTTCGAGAGGAGTTCAAGGAATTGACCAAGGCCAAGAAGAAGACCGCTATGACCGTCCCCCTCGTCGCCGCGTACTACGAGCACTGTGAGCATACAGTGGGCAATAGGTATAACTCGGATATAGATAAACCAGAATAGGCGAACTACCCAACTCAGAGTTCAAACCAGCCAACGGCTCCAAATAGAGCCGTTAGGGTTTAGGGTTTAGGGTTCGGAGCCAGTTCTGAATCTGCTACGTGTGACACACGTAACTAGAGACAGTCAGACTACTAGGGGTCAAAGCACTACTAGGCTACCCCATACCAGCACACCACCACTGTCGAAAGAGCAGTGGTGTCACTACCTAAACGGTAAACAAATGAACGAATGCCAAAAGGCAGAAACAAAGCAAAGCGGGAGGCCGGTGCATATAAATCTGCCCGGACGGTCCCCTTAAGCTACACGAAGCTAAATACGGTCTGATCTAGCTAACGCAGCTGTGCCGGTGGCACTAGTCTGCTACGTGCTAAAAGCGGTCGTTAAGCATCTCAGATTCTATCTCCCCCCGAAGGGCTCGAAAAGCGCGAATTCTGATAGCTGTTTTGTCGTTGAAATCAATCTCGTTGCGGACAGGTCCCGGGTCCTCGTAGAAGTCCACGGTGTAGTCCTCGAACGTGTACGGGTGCTGTGGCACCACCAACCCCTGTGCGGGTGGTGCCGCAAAGATACAAGCATCCTCGTACGCAAACGGTTGCGCCAATTGCGCGGTGGCAGCCGTTGCGTCGCACTCCTCGACGTAGGCCATGAAGGCGGAGAAGAAGAACGTCGGCGTCAGGAGGGCGGTGTGGAGCAAGCTGGGCTTGCGGCCACCACCAATCCTCTGGCGAGGTGGCGGTGGCTGCGGCGGATCATCCCCGTCCTCGGTCTCGAAGTGGGCGAGGCGGGTCTCGTCGTAGAACGGCGGGTAGAACTTGTCAATCTCGGACTTGCGAAAGTGTTGGTGAGGAGCGTACCTGAAGTCACTCACGAAAGTAGCGTCGCACTCTGCCGGTGGATCAAACACCACCTCCTCCGGCAGAGCGTCTTCGTAGACGTCGGCATCGTCCACGGGCTCACCGATAGCGTCTTCGGCGGCAACGGTGAAGGAGTCGAAGTGTCCGCAATCTTGCGTGGGCGTCATGTCCATCACGGGCGACTCCCAATCTCGCCAAAGGTCACGGTCGTCGTTGTGCACCACCGACGCGGTGCGAAAGGCAATCTTCTTGTCCACGATGAGCTGCGGCTTATCCTTGTCGTTCACGACAGGAGGAGCGGCGGCGACGGTGGCATCCTTCGTCACGAACGAATGCGCTCCCAAGGGCGGCTCGATAGGGGCGAATCTCCCACCAGAAAGTTCCTTCAGTCCACAATATTGTTGACGAAGGGAAGGCTCTCGCACGGTAGTAGCGGCGGCCGAGGGGAAGGTGTTTGCGGAGGGTCCCTTGTGGACCTCCGCCTTGCCGTAGGCGTCGCAAATCTCGCAAAAGGCGTCGTCGTCTTCGTCGTCGTAGGCCGCTTGCATCTCGGCGGTCACGAACTCCGCGAGATAGGAGCGTCGAACGGTGTCGTCGTCGGCGGAGTACAAGTTCATCGAATAAAGCGTCGGACACTCCGAAGCTCCGTGAAAGCACCCCGCGCATTCCGCAAGCATGCACTTGGGCACGAAAGTCTCGGTCGCAACGTGGAAGGCGGACTCCACGTTGTTCTTCGCACCCACACGGTAGAACTTGCCTTTGCCTTTGCCTTTGCCACGTTGACCACGTCCGCGGTCATGGCGTTGGTCGACGAAGTTCTTCTCGAAGAATGTACGGCGGTCATGCTCTCCCTGGCCACGACCGCGTTCGCCCTTGAGACTCGCAATCTCTTGGCGAACGGCGGCAAGCTCCTTGTGCAATCCTTGCACAAGGCTCAGCAACGCGGTGTCCCCGCAGTTGTTCTTGTCTTGATCATCTCGTTGTCCACGGGCGTGCTCGTAGTACGCGGCGACGAGGGGAACGGACTGAGCGGTCTTCTTCTTGGCCTTCGTGAGCTCCTTGAATTCTTCTCGAAGGCGACTCTGGAGGTCCAAGATGTCGACGGCTTGACGTTGATCAACACGTCGATACTCCGCTTTCATGGCGGAGAAGAAGTCGTTGTCAAGCGCGGAGAGAAAGTGCTTCTTGACCATTTTACACATCTGACGAGGTTACGAGGTAAAATTTTCGGAATTTCGTCGTTTTTTTCTACAAACCCGTCAAAACGACCCCTTCATATTGTGCTGATTTCTCCAGTTTCACAAGGGAAATTGTGCTTTGTATTCATGCTTTTTTTGTGGAAGGGTAGATGTGATAATTCATAATATAGAGCATAATTTTGTGCTCGGATTCTTGCGTTTTAATACAAGCCATATAATCAATTTTTTAAGTCACAACGCATACAAATTGCGGGTTATTTCTACTTTAGGCTTCAACCAAGATTATTGGTACAGGTATTCAAGGAAAATAGCCGGCTTACAACAAAATTACAATGGACCAACTCAGTTTGGCAATTTCAGTACCTCAATACTAACGCAGCAAAGCTGCCCCTTCTCGACTCGCACGGAACATTCCTAAGGCAATTCTTACACCTCAATACTAACGCAGCGGAGCTGCCCCTTCTCGACTCATGCAAGACTTTCCCCTCGAGTAACACAATCACATCATTATGCCGCGGCTCCTTGCTTGTGGCCACCACGTGCTGCGGCAAAAGCTGAGTTCTACAGCTCTCCATCCTTTGGGACCTTCCCGCTTACACTTTGCCATTTGTTGCTGAGCTTCTCATTCCCGGAAGGTCAACGCGCCGGACTTCCTTAGCAACTCCGCGGTCAACTCCACATCCGGGTGCACTTGGATGTCCGTCGGCTTAGGTGCTATTTGCACGTACCGGGGCATTACACGGGTGCAGCAAGCATGTGTCACGCAGAACTGAAACTTGGCATCGTGCCAGTTGCCATTCACCTCCCGCCTCCCTTGCACCGCCACCCTAGGCGCGTCGGCATCCAGCACCGGTTGCTTCACACTCCTGCCTTCGTTTTTTGCACGTGCTTTCTGTGTGGCACAGCCTTGCTGCACGTTCAGTGCCGCAGCACAAGATGCCTGCCGACCTGAACCCGGTACCAGCATCCACTGGCCTTGTTGCAATCCCCTGCCACCAGCACCCACCTCAGGTGTGGGGGTAATCTTGACGTTAGCAAGCTCTTCCAGAATGTACTGCACTTCATTGTTCGTGAAGCCTGCCTGAATGTAAAAGGCATGTCCCGGAGAGAATCCGGCTTCCTTCAGCACGAAACAGATGTGCACGCACCAATGTACCGCCGAACTGCGGGCGTTCCTGCCCATTAAGTTAGTCCAAGCCTTGCAGCTGCAAGAGATGCGTTGACTTCGTACTTGGGAGGCCCCCCTCTCCCCAAAGTGGATGTCACGTGCGGCCTCCAGGTACCCAAAAACCACTTGGTGCCCAGCACCCCCCTGTGCCGCAACCGTGAAGCTTCGATCAAGGATGCCATTCACCACGTTGAACCTGGTAAGGCGTGGGGTGGGTGCCCCCACTTGCAGCACCTTCAGCTTGGTCTCCCCCAAAAACAGGTCGGCCAACACTTTGGCCTGGCCTTTCGTTGTTTTCAGCATGTACCGTACTTCCCCAAGAGTGCCAACAGACATGCGTGCCCCCAGTCGGTCCGTCGAGTGAATGTGGGCCTCCATCAAGTACTCCGTCACAAGCTCCTTGTTCATCTGGGAAGAAACTATCCAGGACCGATCGGCAGCATTGTTGTTGCGGTCAGCATCCACCGACCATTCCCACTCACCGCTCTCTGGAATCTTACGAGCCATCCGAATGCATGGCTCCGCGTCGGTCAAGTCCACGGTCAGACGCCTCTTCTTTGGAAACCTGCGCTGTGTGTCCGGTCGGTGGTTGCGCGTCTCCGAGGTGTCCGCTGGTTTGTCCAAGTAAGTCTCTCGGAACTCTTCCAAAACATCATAGCTGAAGTGGCGTCCCCTACGAGCAGCTTCGAACTGTTCCCGGCGCTCTTGGTACAGTGCACCTGTACGCCCGTGTTCCCTTGACTCGTGACCTCCTTGTAGCATGTACTGCAGCTTGTGACTCTGTTGGATGAAGCTGACACAAGTCACCGAAAAGAACTCCGACATTGAGACAATCTCCCCGAAAATCTTCTTGTCACGTCCAATCAAAGGCTCGGCCAGGTTTGCGCCCTTGTTCTTGAAGAAGTGCATGCATCGTTGTGCTTCACGTTCGTAGAAGGCCATGAACTGGGTCAAGTTGTCCTCCACGTCCTTCCGGGACTGTTGCTCGATGAACAAGACCAACGCTTTACGACTATCCATCACCTGCTCAACACCAAGACACGTCAGGGTTGGCGAGCTAAAAGCAGGTTGATGAAGGTTTTACAGGGCGGGACCAATACCTTTCGTGGGGCTAGCGCGTGCAGCCAGGCGTAGACCAGGCGAATGAACTGGTCTTCCTGGAAGTCGTCGGTTAGCCACTTGCAGTGCACACCCACTGCCTTCGCCACATGAAGCTCACAGTCCTTCTCGATCTCCTCGCCCTCCTCGTTCGTGATGGTTACCGCACGCCGTTCCTTCACCGGTAGGTGCTTGTTGAAATGTAGCCGTGCGCCGGCCCACCCTCCCCCTCCGCTGTCCCGAACTATACAGAACGGGCGAAACTTCGGGGTACCGCCGTTGAACTCTTTCGAGCAGGCGTCCTTGGGCAAGAGTGTTCCCTCGATGTCTTCCTTTGCCCGCACCGCAATCACATGGTCACAACCTTCCCACATCTTCTGTTCGTCCTCCCCCCGTTCTCCACCCGGTAAAGGAAAAGTAGCCAGCTTCAGTATACCAATGCCGTGGATCACCGTGCACATCTGTTGAGAAAAACAATATCCTTAGCCAAAAGTGTTCGTCTTTGAATGGGTCGCGTGCAGTAGTAACTCACAAAAACAAATATACCTGCTCAATGCAAGAAGTTGCCACACAACTGTGGCCGGCATCAGAATATGCAGGTGCCCTGTTGAATGGAGGTTTTCCAATGCGTCTGTCCATCAACAACATGATCTCTGCAGGAGACCACGGAATGTCCAAAGGAGACATGAAGAACTTCAGGGGGTGACGGTCGAAATGAAAGACCCGGAGCCCTTTCTTCTTTAAAGCCCGATCCAGTTCACCCCACTCGACGTCCGCGTCCTTCTGCATCGTGCGGTTGCCAGACTTCGCCTTAGCCGTGTTAACTTCAGCTCTGACCGCCCGGACGTCTTGAACCTCCTTTGCAACTCGGAACACGTCCTCCAAGCTTCCTTCGTCGGTAGAAAGCATCTTCGTGAAGGCTTCCATCGTTGCTGCAGCTTTTAGCCTCTCTGCACTAGCGTTACCAAATGATGGCACCGCTTTCGCAATCGCTTCCTGCGTGTCGGGTGAAAGAATCGCTTTTCCTTTTTTCTGCACAGGAGAACAAGCGTGTACACCCTTGTGCTCGAAAAAAAGAAGACACCCTCCACCAGCTTCCAGCTCCACGCGTGCAGCCGTGCAACGAGCTGAACAAGGAATATATTCTGTTGGGACTTGGCACTTGGGGCAAACCGGACCAAGAACCTGTACAAGCCCGAAGAAAGGGTTAGGTAAAAAAATGCCAAATAGTACCTTTGAGACAAAGGTTTTAGGGAACGAAAGAGAGTATTCACCTTGTGTCCAAGAAAGTCTTCCTGTGTGCTTGACGTTGGTCGCTTCACAAGGCGCTTCACGAAGTGTTTGCCACCAACTTTGAAAAACACGCAGTCCTCCACTTTACAGACATATTCACCAAGGCAGTGCATTGAGCGAGCTGAAACGTTCTGCTTGCCGTAAACGTCACTTAGCGACTTCCAAGTAGTGTTACCACATGCGGACCAGGTGCGGTTTGTGACGAAGAAGTCAAGTTGTAGTAAAGGGGTACCTTTCCTTGTGCCAGTGAGCTCTCCAGTGAAATGGGTTGCGAAGACTTTTGAACCGTCGACGTCGATAGGCACTTTACTGGTAAGTGTGACGCCCTCCGGCCACGTTATTTCCCCTGAAGGGTTGTTGTTGCTGGCAGCATCAGACTTTTGATGTTGCGGAGAGAAGCTGGCTCTGGAGCTCTCACCGGTAATTAACAAGTCTTCTGAGTCAGAGTCGGAGTCTGAGTCAGAGTCAACCAAAGCAGGAATTTCTTCCTCGGGGTCCGAACACTCGATGAATATTTGGTAAAGGTGCTCAGGGACGACTGGTAACAACTCAACACTTTGAAATATTTCGTCAGTGTTCATGTTCATCAGGGTGTAACTCTGATCATCTTTGACCTTAAAAACTTTACGCAGCACCTCCCCAACAACGTAAGGGTCGCCTTTTGCAAAAACAAGAGGGACTTCACTGACAGTTTCTTCCCCGTCGTCGTTGTACACGACGTTAAAAAATTGCGACGACATTTATTTTGTTACATATTTTTCCTTGCGTAACGAATAAACAAAATAATTCAAAAGCGGCGCAGAAACTTCAAGGGTGTGAACTTTTCACAAGACAAGAACTGAACTGTCACAGGGCAGTTGACCTGTGACAAGGCAAGAGTACTGTTACACTCTACGCGTCTGTCAAATTTTATCAATGTCTGTCACACCGCGGTAAAACGCGCACGCGAAAAAAAAAAATCACGGACAGCTGTCGCGCGTAAGGCCGGCAAGTGTCACAAGTCAACAAACCCAAAAAAGGCGGCACCTTGAAGAAATACTGTAAGTTTAAGAACCTTTTTTGCGGGGCACCACTTAACTTTGAGCCGTTTGATTCTAACTTTTCAAAACTATTCAAAGAAGATGGGACCTAAGGCGGGTAAAAAACCGGCAACTCCTAAAGGTCCAGCGCCCGAACGCAGCAAGGTTAGGCACAACTACCAAGAGATCTTCGAGACTCACTTGGTAGAATTAAAAAAAGAAGCGAAGCTCTCCGACTGCTGGTTCGGAGACAACCCTCGCGGAGACGAAAACGACGGGGAGGCCGTCAAGGAGTCCTACGCGCAGCATGGGAAACTGCGTGACGAGCCGCCCATGCTGTGGGCAAAGCTTCCCGCTGAGAGGCCGGAGCACTACGCTCACATCCCTAAAAGGTAAAGTCCTAAACTCTTCTTGGAAAAAGAGTTGTTCCCGCCTGTTTTGACATTAATGTCAAAAGTCAGAAGAAACAGCAAGAATCACTGGAAAAAGAGTTGATCCCGCCTGTTTTAACATTAATGTCAAAAGTCAGCCGATGCAGCAATATTTCCTGAAAAAACAGTTGATCTCGCCTGTTCTGACATTAATGTCAAAAGTCAGCCGATGCAGCAATATTTCCTGGAAAAACAGTTGATCCCGCCTGTTTTGACATTAATGTCAGAAGT
>LGRX02026107.1:0-56809 GCA_001247695.2 Cymbomonas tetramitiformis | reverse complement strand
TGCTTCTTGACGACGTCGGGCTTGAGCGGCACGCCCAATTGGTGCGAGGCGTCGGCCACGAGCTCGTTGAAACGACGAATACGGGCGTCCGGGTCGACGTTGGCCTCGAAGCGGATCTCGATGAGGAGCTGAAGGGCGTCGAGCGGCTCCGTCTGGTCGTCGAGGCGCCGGGATATTTCCAACAAGGCACGTTTGCCATCGTTGGGAAACTCCCGGCCAGAGGAGTCCAACCAAGCGCGGGCATCGGACCCGGGCTTGATGAGGTGCTCCAAGGTCACGAACAACAAGTCGTTCGCGTCTTCGGGGCACTCGAGGGTGACGTCGGTGAGTCGTAAAAGGTCGGCGAAGGCCTCGGACTCGTTGACGCAGTGCTTCTCGATGGCCTCCACGAGGTGAAGCCACACGAGGTCGGAGTGCTTCTCAGAAGCGGTGAAACGCGAATCTTTCGCGCCTAGAACTGAAGAAAGAACGTTCTTGGCGACGGTGGACTCGAATTCCTCCTTACGTAGTGCACGAACGGACTTCTTCTGCGAAGCAGTAGTAGCCAATCCGGGCGTCGCTGGGGTCTTAGAGTAATGCGCCCCAGGGTCTTGCGTGAAAATGGTGTCTAGGCGAATGCGCCTTGACACTCCAGGAGGCAACGGTGGGGGACCGGAAGGTCCCGAAGGCGTCGGAGTAGTAGATGGTGTAGACATCACGTAGATTCCCTCGTGAAGCGCCCGCCAGGGCGCCCGGCGAGCTCTGATAAAACGCACGGAGCAAAAAGCAAAATCACGGAATGTGGCGTCAGGGTTCTGTCGAAATATTGGAAGCAGCGGTGGTCGCTCTGGCGGCCTGGCTACTGGGGGAGGGAGCACAGCATCACCAGTCCCTTTTCGCGTCCAGAATTGCGGTGTCGATTGCTGCTGTCCAAGTCGTGATCAACGATCTAACAAGAAACTTCCCTCGCCTCAAAGCGCGAAACCGTACGGATCATTTCGAGCGACTAGCGCCGGGCACCGGCGTTGGCGCCCCAACCTGCGGATGTTTAGCCAATCATGGCTAAAACAATCAGTGGAAAGTGTGGATTAGGTCCACTACCTGTGAGTATACAGTGGGCAATAGGTATAACTCGGATATAGATAAACCAGAATAGGCGAACTACCCAACTCAGAGTTCAAACCAGCCAACGGCTCCAAATAAAGCCGTTAGGGTTTAGGGTTTAGGGTTCGGAGCCAGATCTGAATCTGCTACGTGTGACACACGTAACTAGAGACAGTCAGACTACTAGGGGTCAAAGCACTACTAGGCTACCCCATACCAGCAAGCACGCCCGTGGCCACCGAGATGATCACGGACAGAAAGACAACTGCGGGGAATCCGCGTTGTTGAGCCTTGTGCAATGTTTGCACAAGGAGCTTGCCGCCGTTCGCCAAGAGATTCAAAGTCTCAAGGGCGAACGCGGTCGTGGCCAAGGAGAACACGACCGACGTACATTCTTCGAGAAGAACTTCGTTGACAAACGACATGACCGCGGACGTGGACAACGAGGAAAGGAAAGGGTAAAGGAAACTTAAACTATCGTGTTGGGGCGAAGAACAACGTGGACTCCGCCTTCCACGTTGCGACCGAGACGTTCGTGCCAAAGTGCATGCTCCCGGAGTGTGAGGGGTGCTATCACTCCGCTAGTGAGTGCCCCACACTCTCTATGAACTTGTACTCCGCCGACGACGACACCGTTCGCCGCTCCTACCTCGCCGAGTTCGTGACCGCCGAGATGCAAGCCGCTTACGACGACGAAGACGACGCCGCCTTCGACGACATTTGCGACGCCTACGGCAAGGCGGAGGTCCACAAGGGACCCTCCGCAAACACCTTCTCCTCGACCGCCGTTCCTGACCGAGAGCCTTCCCTTCGCCAACAGTATTTTAGTCTGAAGGAACTCTCCGGTGGGAGATTCGCACCTATCGACCCGCCTTCGGGCGCGCATTCGTTGGTGCTGAAGGATGCCAACGTCTCCGCCGCTCCTCCCCGCGTGCACGTCGAGGAGAAGCCGAAGATCGTCGTGGACAAGAAGCTCGCCTTTCGCACCGCGTCGGTGGTGCACAACGACGACCGTGAACTTTGGCGAGATTGGGAGAGCCCCGTGTTGGACATGACGCCTACGCAAGATTCGCACTTCGACGCCCTCACCGTTTGCGACAACGCTATCGGCGGGACCGTGGACGAGGAGTGCAACGACGTCTACAAAGACGCTCTGGCGGCAGAGGTGGTGTCCGATCTACCGCCTGAGTCTTTCGTGGAGGACTTCTGCTATCCGCTTACGCCCTTCCGCCCTTCCGAGATTGACAAGTTCTCCGCCCCACTACGACAACGACCGCCTCGCCTACTTCGAAGCCGAGGACATTGCGGCTCCGCCGCAGCCACCGCCACCTCGCCAGAGGATTGGTGGTGGTGGCAGGCCTGGATTGCTCCACACCGCCCTCCTCACCACCTTCTTCTTCTCGGCATTCATGTGCTACTTGGAGGAGTGCGACGCAACGGCTGTCACCGCGCAATTGGCGCAGCCGTTTGCGTACGAGGATGCCTACATCTTTGCGGCACCACCCGCACAGGGGTTGGTGGTGCCACAACACCCCTACGACGCCTTCGACGCCTACCCTGAGGACTTCTACGAGGACCCGGGACCTGGCCACAACGAGATTGACGTCTACGACAACTTGGCTATCAGAATTCGCGATTTTCGAGCCCTACGGGGGGAGATAGAATCTGAGATGCCGTTCTACCGCTTTCCGCACGTAGCAGACTAGTGCCACCGGCACGGCTGCGTAGGCTAGATCAGATTGTATTCAGTCTCGTGTTAGCTTAAGGGGACCGCCCGGGCAGATCTATATGCACCGGCCTCCCGCTTTGCTTTGTTTCTGCCTTCTGGCATTTGTTCATCAGTTTACCGTCTAGGTAGTGACACCACTGCTCTTTCGACAGTGGTGGTGTGCTGGTATGGGGTACCCTAGCAGTCTGCTTTGACCCCCTAGTAGTCTGACTGTCTCTAGTTACGTGTGTCACACGTAGCAGATTCAGATCTGGCTCCGTGACCTAAACCCTAAACCCTAACGGCTATATTTCGAGCCGTTAGCTGGTTTGAACTTGAGTTGTGAGTGATCACTATTCTGGTTTATCTATATCCGAGTATATCACTTGCCCACAGTATACTCACAGTAGGGGGTATGGTCTTACCTGCACGATACCTGCACCATACCCCTGGCATGGCGCAGGTATGGTGCCGGTATGGTCCTAGTATGGGGTAAAAAGCATGGCCATACCTGCACCATACGCACCTCTGGTATGGTGTTAGTATGGTCATACTCCTAATAGTTGGTGCGGCCATCCCAGCACAATTGCTGGATCTAGAGCCCCGTAGCCCGTATCTCAGATCTCAGGGTTTAGGGTTTATGACTGTCATCGGTCATCGGTCATAGTTTCCGTTGCGACAGCTAGTTCAAACACTCCGTATTTGTCTATCTATCTGATTACGTTTCGGTTCTGATATCGCCCCGACTTGTATATATCTGTTCTGATATATCCAACAGGTTTGGTCCGCACCTACGCTTTTCTTAGACACTGCGAGATCCTAGCCACGAGTGGCTAAACACTAGACGCCTGGGATGAGGTGAGGCGCCACCGTAGGCGTCCAGCTGTGGGCGGTATGGCCTGAGCGACTACGTTATGGTTGATCTGGTTATCGTTTGAGTTCGCGCGTTGCGTTTCTCTAACTTTTGTTGCAGTGTCGTTGGATTGGGTTGGATTTTGGTCGACGTCGACACCTACGTCCTTGTACGCCTACATTTTACCACACGACCTTCAAACTAGAGTTTCGCTATCTCACGTTACGGAATCACGAGACGACCTCACCTATATCGCTTGGCCGCCGCTCGCACCGCTGGATTTACCTACATTCCCTACAGATCTGCAACCCTTGGGAAAGCTTTCCATCCCTATGGAAACGGGGGGGAAACCCTATGGAAAGCCCGGGGAAAACCCTATGGAAAAGGGAAAATGGATTCTGGAGGTTATCTCGAAAACTCAAATTTAGAGTTTCCATCCCTATGCTCACCCTTGGGAAAGTTTACAGTATTTCCAAGGCTTTCCATAGGGTGAATTCGCTTTCCATAGGGTTTTCCAAGGCTTTCCCAAGGCTGAATAGTGGCGTCCATACCTATGGAAAGGTTTCCATAGGGATGGAAGGAATCGTATGGAAAATATCGTATGGAAAACCCTATGGAAACCCAATGCAAATTCCTGGGATATCTGGAGGTTTCCGTACCTATGTTCGCCCTGTAGTCGCCCTATGGAAAACCGTATGGAAAACCCTGTGGAATACCATATGAGTCTGTTTCATCCCTATGCTTACCCTATGCTCGCCCTATGGAATCGGGCACGTTATACCTACGGAAACCTTTTCCCCAGGTATGATACCCCTTGGGAATCTTGTTTCCATACGGATGACATACCTACGGAAACGTTTTCCATAGGGACAGTGCCCCCTGGGAAATGGCTTTCCATACGGCTGATATACCTATAGAAGCGTTTCCCTCAGGTATGGTATCCCTTGGGAAACCTGTTGCCATACGGACGGTATCCCTATGGAAGGACGTTCCATAGGTATAGTACCCCTTTGGAACATGCTTTCCATACGGTTAACATACCTATGGAATGGCTTTCCACTGGGTGGCTCACCTCTGGGAAAGCTCCTTCCATAGGGTGGCTATACCTATGGAAAGCTAATTCCATACGTATATTATACGTACGGAACGACACTACATACGCATATTATAGGTATGGATTCGGTCACATGTTTAAGGACTATACCTACGGAAAACACTTTGCATAGGGCGGTCCGCCCTATGGAAATCGTATTCCATACGGTTGTTATAGGTACGGAAAGCGGACAGTTAGGGTTTTCTGTAGGTACAATATACCTATGGAAAGCTATTTCCCAAGGGATACAATAGGTATGGAAAGGGGATATTATAGGGATACTATTCGTATGTAAAATATGTTCCCTCGGTACACTATACCTATGGAAACATCTTCCATAGGGCTACTATAGGTATGTCGTGCCAATACTATCCCTATGGAAACCCTAAAAACCCTTAATATTATCCCTTTGGAAGTGGTTAATGTACTGTACTTTGCGAGCGTTATTAACCGAGTTACTCTCAAGATGCTTACATGCATCTTGAGAGTAACTTGGGTAGTTACACTCGCAAATAGCACAAGCACATGATATGCACGTCGCAATTAATGCATGCTAGCACCACACTCACAAGGCAATGAATATCACTTACATACGTAAGTAGTATGCGATGCATATGAGTGAGTACACAAAACATATGAATGAGTGCACAACACTTGCTTCGGCCTATGTTCTAATTTGAAATAATACATAGTCTACACATAGTGAAGTACCGGCAATGATGGCCGGTACCCTATGATGATAACCTATTGGGACCGGAGTTCCATTTTCCTACACACTACAATCAAGGCAAGCTGCATCTAGTAAGGCAGCATCTGCGCAGCTCCTAGCGCTCCCAACAGCAAGTCAATCGAGAGTTTAAAAAAATAAGAACAAGGCGGCCGAGATCTTCAGCGCCCAACGCTCCTGGTGTGTAGTTTACAACCTGTTACATCGAAAATTCCCGAAACTTATAAGGTTGGAAAACAAAATATGAAAAGCATCAAATTGAAAAAAGACGCAACAAGAGAGCAAGGCACAAGAGATGAGTTCTCGCTCTTACCAAACGTGACGGAAACCGGCTAGGAAACCTGCGAGCAAATTGACGACAAATCGTTAGTGAAAGGAGTACTTCACCCAAGGAAAAAAGATCGGCGAAGAAAGCGTGAAAAGTTAGTGGGGCGAGTTGGAATTGAACCAACAATTACCGGGCCTAAGGCCTAGCGCGAGTCCAAACTCGCATTCGCCCCTAAGCAAAACAAGTTCAAGGGATGCTAAGAAAACCGCTTTCACACAAGGATATAAGAAACAAAGAAAGGATGAGTTTAGTAACTAAAGGGGAAAACAGTATGAGACGACTGCTTTGCGAAAACAGCCGCACACAGGCATATACAGGCGTAGACAGCAGTCAGGAATGGAGCTCTTCCGTGTCAAAGTAATGAACTCGAACTGTTTAAACAATAAAGCGTTGTCGGCTTGCTCTTGAAACTGTGTCGTGCATGCGTGGTCAACATACGATAGAGCAGCGAACGGGAGGATCGATCGCAGAAAATCGACATCGCAGAATTTTCGATCGATCTGCAGAAGATCCGATCGAACCTATGAGATCTCGATTTTTTTTTGAAGTTCCAGAAATAAAATCTCGAATAGCCAAAATTGCGCATACAGGCCGCAATTTTGTTTTTTTGCCCCCCTCGTCAGTGAACAAATTGTTTGTTTTCTTGAGGGTGATCGATTAGGCTCACTTTTTGGGGGGGATTTATGGCGGCGGTAGGGGGTTTCCATAGGGCTTTCCATAGGGGTTTCCATAGGGATAGGCTCTGGATTTTCCATAGGGCACACCACTGTTTCCACAGGCTCCGGATTTTCCATAGGGTACATTGGTGATGTTTTTTAACCTGTTTCCAGAGCATTCCATCGGTATGGACGCCACAATCATAGGGATAATCTCTGTGAAATTCCTTAACAGTGTATTTCTGCATTTTCCATAGGCATTTTCCAGAGTGATTGCGTTGGAGTTATAGGGTCCAAAAAAGGCTTGTTTTCGACCCCGCCCTATTTTTCATTTTTTTCCATTCCATCCCTGCAATACGCCTATGGAATCCCGAAAATGGGGTGAGCCAACCTATGATCGCCCTGTGGAAACGTTTTCCATTGGGACCTATGGAAAATTTTCCAGAGCCATTCCATACGATTTTGGGATTTGGGATTTCTTTCCCACCCTATAGAACCCTATAGGCCGTTTTTTTGCCTATGGAAAGCCTATGGGAAGGAGTTCCCATAGGTTTTCCGTAGGGTTTTTCCATCCCTATGTAATTTTTTCCAACCCTATGGACGCCACTATTATAGGGTTAACACCTCGACTGTTCAAGAAATGTCAGCCCAATATCCCTATGGAAAATTTAAGATGTTTTCCCATGGGTGGATATCCCTATGGAACAAGAATACAGCATTCCCTACGTATGCTCACCCTATGCCCACCCTACGTCCATGGTATGGAAAATACTGAACACTTTCCATAGGGGTGTTATAGGGCGAATGTCCCTATGGAACACGTCGTATGGTTTACATGCCTATGCCCACCCTACGATCACCCTACGATCACCCTACTATGATCACCCTATGCCGAGCAAATGGAAAGTTAAAAAGGAGGCAAAGGTTCCAAGCAGTCATGCGTGCTGGTATGGATGGTGTGTTCTGGGCCAGTATTAAACATCCACGGGGTCGACATGCCACCATGTCCTTGCACCGTGTGCCGACTACAAGTTGAAAAACCTCTTCGAACGATACAGCGACATTTGAAGATATACAAGAGATGGCAAGGAGCGGTGTACATGGGGGAAAGTAGTAGTGATGACGATAGTTCAAGTGATGACGGGGGTGACCGTAATGGTGGTGATGGTGGTTGCCTTGGAGGTGATGACGACATGGAAGATGCCCATGCAGAAGCGGACGAAATTCTCCAGGATCATTTGAGAAAGCTTGAAGATCAGTGTGCCCGTCTCTTAAATCCTGCTGCCAACGATGAGGATATGGATAACCATGAGGTACCCCTCTTTCTGCATTTCCCAAGGGTGGGCATAGCTTGGGAAAGCGTTGAATGTTTCCAGAGGGTGGACCCGAGCGTTCCCAAGGGCGGACATAGGTATACCACCGGGTGAGCATGCCTATGGAAAACATTGAACGTTTCCATAGGGTGGGCATAGGGCGGTCATAGGGTGGGCATAGGGTGAATATAGGGTGGGCATAGGGTGAACATAGGATAAAAGACTAGTTGTTTTTGCAGTTGGAGTAAAGTTGGGGATGTCTCTCATGATTTTACAGGTCGTTGATCACGTCGATACCGAGAAGGTTTCAACAATGCATCGCCTTGTCATTGATCTGCTCGAAACGAAATCCGAGCACAATGCTACCCAATCCATGTTTGATCACATCTTCAATCTCATGCGACAAACGGTTATTGGCAACATTGACATCATCGGCAATCAGAGACGAAATGGTTTCCCGACCTCCTTCAAAGAAGCGTTGTCTATGTGGAAGGATTTTGCCCTGCCGTACCATACCGCCCACGTTTGCAGGAATGAATGCATGATCTTCACTCCGGGCCGGCATGACGACCTTACCGAGTGCCTTCATTGCCACAAACCTCGGTGTCACCCCACGAGTCGCCGTAACGGACGGCTTATTCCGGGAAAGCCGTACAAGGTGTTTAGGTATTGGCGCTTGGCCGAACTCTTGCCGATGCTATATTTGATACCAGAGTTGGCCGAGCTCTTGGTATCATGGAAGGTAACTACACCCGCGGAGCACGACGATCTGCCGGTTGTGACTACGTTTCATCGTAAGTGTATCCCTCCCACATGCCCACCCTATGCCCACCCTATAGTATCCCTATGATCGCCCTATGCCCACCCTTTGAAATACGTCACCATCTTATGCCCACCCATTGTTCACCCACAGGTGACATAAAAGGTATACGGAAGTATATGCGCACGAGTTTTCCATGGGCCCAGCTCCTGCAAAACGACTTTGACACCAAACTCGCTCAATGGAGGCGATTGTCTTGGAGAGTACGGCGGACCACGCCGCGACCCGTTATCGAAGATCTGGAGACATGACGGTTGAACCGGTTAACGAGGGGATGTCGTCCTTTGAATACCAAGGAGCGTTGTTATGTCTACATGGGCGGTGTAATGAAGAGTCAGCACGTGAAAGTCGGACGAGACACTTTTCGTACGCGATCCGCCGACCGCCACCTCACCACCTGTCAACGATACCTAAAGGCAATCTTTGATACCCCAATAAATGGATTGAATGCCCATGAAGACAGGTCGTTCATCCTATGCCCACCCTATGTTCACCCTATGCCCGCCCTATAATATCCCTATACCATAACAAATAGGCATTCCATCCCTGTGCTCACCCTATGACCACCCTACACTCTCCCTATGATTACGAATTCGATTTTCCCACCGTGTGCTCACCCTATGGTCACCCTATGGCCACCCTGTGCTCACCCTATGCTCACCCTTTGGAAAATATTTGTTGCAGGTACGGTGAGCTTCTGAACATTTATAGCATCCCGATTGGCAGGAAACAATTGGTTTTCCTCAAAGTAAGATGGTTTCCATTGAAGGCAGCATTTCAAGATACCGTGGCGAACAATATGATGTTGAGGTCGGACTTGCCATGGGACCTTTCCGAGGTGTTCATCCAAGCATTTGAGATTGAGTGCTTGGTGTGCATTGTACCCATTCCATGGAACTTCGACCGGTTCATCACGACCAAGAGAATTCCTGCTGGACGACCCGATGCAAATAGGTTGGTATATTATCTCGGCGAGCACAAACTCGGTTTCAATGATCCACCGTGGAGATATGATAAAGACAAGATGATGCCGTCGTACTAGATAGGCATGTAGATTTCGTGGGCGACTTAAGGGACGCATAACTTGTTCACTTCATAGATGTAAATATTCTGTATATAAAAATGTATATATGTAGTAAAAACCCTATGGAAGACCCTATGGAAAAGCATACGAGTCTGTTCCATCCCTATGCTCGCCCTATGCTCAGCCTATGCCCACCCTATAACATCCCTATACCGTAACAAATATCATGATTCATCACCCTATGCTCACCCTATGGAACCTGAATGGTTATACTTATGAAACCCTTTCCACAGGTATGGTATCCCTTGGGAATATTCCTTCCATACGGACGATATCCCTATGGAAGGTCGCTCCATAGGCATAACGGCCCTTGGGAAACATGTTTCCATACGGATGGTACACCTATGGATAGGTTTTCCACTGGGTGGCTCACCCCTGGGAAAGCTTATTCCGTAGGCTGGCTATACCTATGGAATGTCAATTACCCTATGGAAACCCTATAGAAATCCCTATGGAATTACGTCTTTATTCCCCGAGAATACGCAGAGTGAATTGTACATTTCCATAGGTATACTATCCCTATGGCCGCCCTATGGAAAGCCCTATGGAATTACGTCTTTATACCCGAGAATACGCAGAGTGAATTGTACGTTTCCATAGGTATACTATCCGTATGGCGACCCTATGGAAAGCCCTATGGAATTACGTCTTTATTCCCCGAGAATACGCAGTGTAAATTGTACGTTTCCATAGGCATACTATCCGTATGGCGACCCTATGGAAAACCCTATGGAATTACGTCTTTATACCCGAGAATACGCAGAGTGAATTGTACGTTTCCATAGGTATACTATCCGTATGGCGACCCTATGGAAAGCCCTATGGAATTACGTCTTTATTCCCCGAGAATACGCAGTGTAAATTGTACGTTTCCATAGGCATACTATCCGTATGGCGACCCTATGGAAAACCCTATGGAATTACGTCTTTATTCCCCGAGAATACGCAGTGTGAATTGTACATTTTCATAGGTATATTATCCCTATGTCTACCCTATTCCCGCCCTATGGAAAGCCATGTGGAAAATTCATAGTATAAGCTAATTTTCCATAGGCATACCATAGGCATGCCCAGCACCCGTGGACATGCCTATGGAATATGTATGGAAAGGTTTTATTTTCCATAGGGGTTTCCGTAGGCTCGCTATGCCTATAGCCGCCCTATGGAAAGGATTGCATTTTCCATAGGGCTTTCCATAGTCCTCGTTATGCCTATAGTAGACCTATGGAAATTTTCACTTTTCCATAGGGTGACTATACGGTTTTCCATGCCTATGGAACGTCTCTTTCCATAGGCATACAGCCCTATAGAAAGCCTACGGAAACTCCAAAAGGGGGTGTCCCTATGGAAAAACCCTATGGAAAAGTTTCCAAGCCTATGGAAAATATTTCCCGATTTTCCCGAGCATTCCCAAGGGTGGACATAGGGCTAACATAGGGATAACGTGCCTATGGAAAGTTTTCCCAAGGGTTGCAGATCTGTAGGGATTTTAGCTTCACCTCACCCCTACAGTCTTCTCTCATCATGGTCAACACTAGATTATCATCGCACGCTACGCGACGCCGTAACTTAGCCACCATTTTCGACGATTCCGCCCAACGACATGCCGTGACGCCCCCTACGCCTCTGGCTACGGCTGCCCCAGCTGCTTCTACGGCTGCGGCGACATTTTTGGCGACGATTCGAACGCTCGCACGTGAGCGCTTCGATGAGAGCGTGGCTACCCACGTTGCCAAGAAGCTATTGGGAGGTAAATCGGAGCGGTTTGCTGGAAACGAGCACAACGCCGACGTGCTCTTCCCCAAACTCGTTCCCGCAATCAAGGAGGCATGTATCTCCGAAGATTCGCAATTCGAGTCCCTCTTTGACCTCTCCGACGCTACGGTTACCGCTCGGGCCGAGGCGAACCGCCTCCTCTTCTCCACCTTGGAGTTGATCATCTTTCCTGGTGGTGCTGCGGCTGACTGGCTGGAGACGTCCGCCGACACGCACCCCTACGATGGCAAACGAGTCCTTTCCGAACTCGCTCGTCGACTGCTGGACGCTGGGTCTCCTTTCTCAGGAACCCGGACGCTCCTTGGCGTGCGCGTGAAGGCCAACGAGGATCCACAAGACGCTATAGCGACGTTCAACTCCGCCTTGGCCTCCGCCCGCCGCAAGAACACCCTCGACGACGACGAAGCGTGAAGGGCCTCTTCATAAACGCCCTCGACCCCCGCGTACTACGCCCCCGTGGTCAACCGCCTCCTTCTTCACGACCAACGTGCCCACACCGACTTGGCCACTATTCAGCAGTGGACGCGAGAATGCCACGCCCGTAATGCCGCCGTCCAGAAGGCCGCCTTCCCGGCCACCTCCGCCTCCGCCGTAGACAAGCACGTCTACGCTATGACGACCGAGGATGCCGCGGACTGCTCCCTTTCCGATTTGGCATCTATCGTTCTGGACCTGAATGTCTATTGCCCAATGCTCCTTTGCAAAGGATTTAGGCACGTTTAGATCCTCTCCAAAGGATCAAATTACATCATCAGCAGTTATGGAATGTCAGATGCAAAATAACTCTATATTTGCTAGCATATATTGGCATTTACGTAGGCTATGTATTACCTAATTTATTGCACGCGTCCGGCTACGATGCGCAGAACTATATCAAAATTAGCACACCATTGTAATGTTATGGGTGAACAAACATGCACTCTATATACGTATAGAGCATAGAGTAATCTATATAACTATAAGGTGCTCAAATATTCATTTATAATGGGAAAAGGGTAGAAACATACACAATTTGGTGTGACATGTACCGCAAGTGTTAAGGACACATACCGCGGTGTGACATGTACCGCAAGTGTTACAGACACATACCATGCTCACATGGAGGTACCGCAGCATGGCATGTCGTGTCATCGATTAGTATCACATCACTAGCTCAAGGTCTACAGTAGTGACGGAAATGAGACGACTGTATTTCTCAAAAATAATCGAGTACAATGTTCACGTCTTGCGTTGGACGAGTATGTTCCCAAATTCGACGAAAACCCGTTCGATATTTATCGAACGGTTTTTCGTCGAGTTTGGGAAGGTGGGAAGCCCCTTTCGTTTGCTTGTCGGGTCCGATTTGCGATGCCTCCGTCGCGTGGTGGACACCGTGCTTGCGTGGCGATGGGCAAAGAGCAAGCCGAGAGTTTGAAAGCGAGAAGCTTGCCACGCGATTGAATTCCACGTGAGGTAACCTTTTTACCTGCTACTCTCTGGCGTTCGCAAGCTTGATAATTTTATTTAGTAGACTCGTAGCCATTTTGTGAGCGCTTGTTTGAGTCCATCCGCAGCCGCATCAGCTTAGTTTGCAGTCGCGCCTGCAAGCTAAGCTGATATGGTGTAAGATGATCTAAACCTTGGTCCTTGAAATGCCAAACAGCCGAGGGGTTCTCGTGCGTTCTAACGCGTGAGACTTGGCACACATATTACTTACAGTAATATTAGTGCACCCTCCAACGCGCAAGGGCTGCAGTCAAGTATACGCGAAAAGGTCTCGTGTCTACATCACGCATTCGGTTTGGGTTTGAATGTTAATCAAACCTTGAAACACCAAACAGCCGGGGGGTTCTCGTGCGTTCTGACGAACGCAACTTGGCACGCATATTAATCATCATATTATCTTTCAAATATCTAAAGCACAGAGTCTGAGGTAAAGTAGAGTCGAAACATATCCGTGTGTACAGCACGCATTTTGTGTTCACATCAATGTTCAAACCCAAACCGGTAGACTCGTTACCGTTTCGCCAATACTCGACCGCAGCCCTCGCAAATTAAAGGGTGGAATTTTAATATTGTTATCAGTTTTTCGACCAGGCTTCATGCGCTAGAACGCACGCTAACATCTCCTCTGCTGTGGGTTTTTGGGTTTGGGTATATTCAACACCAAACCCAAAACACAACTTGCAGACACGTGTTCGTTTTGCCAATGCTTCACCGCAAACACGCTATTCGCAGAAAATGACATTACCCCGAAGAAATGATATGGCCCCTTTTTCGTGTCTTTTCATGCATATATGGCGAATTTCGTGATAGAGAACAAGCGGGTTAATTTTACAGGTCGAGATTCTTGAGTTTTAAGCACGAATTATAGGTAAAAAAGCACTTTTTCGAAAAACACGATTTTGGAAAACCAAACATTTTACAAGCTGAATTTCTATGTACAATCTATAAAACAATATTTACATGGTAATTGTGCACGCCATTTAGTCCGTATCCATATCTGGCACTACAGGTACTAATTGTGCACGCCGGTAGCTCAGAGGAATGTCGTCATCGCTGTCACTATCCGAAGATAACATATCGCCTAAGCCTTCGCGAGTTTTTTTTGCTTGTTGTGCTAGCATTGCAACGACGATCTGTGAATATTGCTGCTTTGGTATACTATTTTTGAGATCATTCGCGTCTACGTTCCATGACAAGATGATTTCAGACTTGACGAATTTTTCTCTTACCCCGCTGCCCGCTGGTGCTGTTCTGAAGGCTCCAAGTTGGCTCGCGATAACTTTTCCTAAGTGCTTTTTCTTTGGAACAGTGTATTTGCCAGGGAAGTAATATCTGTATTTCAACTCGGTTTGTGCCGGATAGCAGGCCTCCACTTTAACCAAGTACAATGGATCCGACCATTCCCCACGCTTCAGCTGCACACGGAAAGCGTACTTGTCGTTTTCACGCTCCACCGCCAGAGCCACCGCAAAGCTGCCGACCGTCATCATCTCGTAGTTGACCTCCCAACAAGCGTTCTGGACGTACCGCTCCGCTTGTTTTTGGGCGGGGCCTTGTGCCTTGCGTTTACCGTTATACACGGCAACCGGAGGACGATCGATTTTGTCCCGGATTCGTTCAGGGATAGCTGGAACCGGTGCTCTATTCGCCGCTTCGATCGCGAGAGCCGGAGCCTCTAGAAGTCGAACAAGCTCACCGTTGCGCTCGACATGTCGCTTCTCGGGATGTACGAAAGGCATCGGAGGTGCTTGGCATTCTCCGCCTTCAGTCAATCTCCGCTGCGTGGCAATGATTTCCTCAGACCAGAATTCCTCGTGCGTGTCCGTGAATTTCGCGCCCAAGATTTCTTGAAGCCCCTTCTTCAGTTCGTCCAGCTTCTCGAGTCCCTTCACGGTGAAAGGCACCGGTTTTATATAGCCAGGACCTTCCGCCGCTGGCTCGCTCCGGAGCCTGATCAGTGGCGTCTCGGGTAACCACACAGGCGAGCTGGAATACTGCTTGTGTTGCATGACGACGTTGCCGTTCTCGTCCTTGAAAAACTTGAAGGTTTGCTGCTGGGAGATTTGATGCAAATCGTTGTGGTGCCCAGCCATCCAAGACTCGAAGTCATAGTTCTTCTGGGTGTGTTCGCAGTGAACACCGTCGGTGAAGCACTCCCGCGCTACCTCAAACATCTCCTCGAGGGTCCATGCCTGTTTGCGACGCAGGCGCACGGAGAAACGAGAAAACATTTGGTCAATGTTCTCGTGCGTGTGGCCCACTAACAGAAAATTGATCTTCACTTTGCGGAAGATGTCTTGCTGTACCAACCACGATGCGTAGGCGATCATCAGCTTGCTCTTGTTCGTACTCACGTTGTCAAGTTGAACGTACAACACCTCAGGCATCGGGTACGAGGTATCACCATCTCCATTCCGTCGATGTTCTTGAATTCGAAGAATGTCACGGTGCAGCACGTTGACGAGGAAGTTGGCGTCGTCTTTGAAGTTGGCATAATTGAAGTCCATAAAACGACCCACGTTCTCAATCATGCTGCCCATGTTGTGTACGTCCAAAAAGTCTTTCTTGTCGAGATGTTTGGGGATGCGGCGGAAATGAGGCAACCTGGTAGTCCACTGAGTCATGCCATCGATGATAACGGACGCGTACTTCCACCATGTCTTGTTCATACTAATACTATTTTTCATGTTGGCTTTGCGACCGTGTTTGTAAAATTTAGTACGCTCAGCTCGGGCGATGGCGAGATGCTTGTTCAGTGGTCCGTCGTATTGCGCTGTAAAATAAAAAGATCTAAGGTAAGTACAAAATCAATGTAAGCAAGGTGTTCAAACATTTGCAAAACATAAATGTTTGTTCTTACCTCGTTGTGATTTTGTCAAGCCTTCTTTCAGCAGCTTGATCGACGCGCAGGTATCACACTGGGAGAAACGATTACACTTTGGAATCTTCAGCCAGTCGCTAAATTCTCGCTCAAAAACTTTGTACCAATGGCTCAAAGAGATCTTCTTGCTCTCGTCCAAGTCATTCAAACTCTCGATATACTCGTCCCACAGCTCCTCGAGTGTAAGTCCATCCGAAAGATGCGTATCTTTCTTGTTCGGTTGCGGCTGACCGTAATCGTCGGCGTACTCCTGGATCCAAGCTTTGACGGATTCTTGTTTCAGAGAAACTTTGCGATTGTTCTCTTCGTACTTCAAGCCGTGCACAAAATTATATCGGCCCTGAATAGCGCGCTTACGGCAATCTTGAAGATTGCCGTAACTGATGCCGTACGCCATGTGATAGAACTTGAAGCACACCTGCACATCCAAACGAAAATGTCAGTATACACATATACTAGCTGTTAAAAATAAAAGGTTCTTACATATAAAGACAAACAATAAAATTCTCGGAAAGCTAAAAATATTTGCATCAGGTGCTGACGATACGTTTCTACACTGTTCAGGCTGTAAGACTGCTATAGTGGTAAAGAAAGGTATCATTAGCTAATGATACCTTTTCACACTATTCAGACTGTTATACTGCTACAGTGGGGGAAAACGGTATCATTGGCCAATGATACCTCTGCACACTGGTCAGGGCTGCAGGACGGCTACAGTAGGGGAGAAAGGTATCATTGGCCAATGATACCTTTCCGCACTGCTGAAGGCTGCAAGACTGCTAGCGAGGAAACGAAAGGTATCATTGGCCAATGATACTTTCACGACCGGCTAGGTTTGCTACCGTGAAACCGTGCAGCATCATTGGCCAATGATACCTCTGCACAATACTCAAGGCTACTACGAGCTTACCTCTTTTTGCTTTAAGAAATACTTGAATTTGAACGCGTCGGTCGTTCTGGTCCCGGACTTTAAAAGGTCACGAATGAGAAACTCTTTACGGTCTTTCTGCGACATACTGTATGTAAACTGACGCAGCTCCAGAATATCCGATTGAGAAAACGCGAGACAGCAAAAAGTCTTGCAATGACACTTCACAGTTTCCACGCGCTGTAAGTCAGCTGTCGTAAGTCGACGTTCTTTGATCGGAATACACGCTATTTCCTTTTTCGAACGAATAGCAGACTCGTAAGGTTTGCGTTCTTTCTTTCCCATGTTGTTGGTTCGTCCGTTCAAAATATCAAGCGCGCGCTCGTCAATTAGAACCGCATCAGAGAACTCGGCGTCTAATCGTGCCTTAATACCATTCAAGTCTATATCTTGCAGAGCGCGAGTAGAAGACTGCTGCGATGAGACCAAGCTTGCTCGATTAGAGCTCGGAATCAGAGCGAGCGTGTTTTCTTTTGAAACGCTTTGAATCGGACTTTTCGCGGACAAAAAAGCTGGTACGACCTCAATTGATTCTAGGATTTCAACGTCAGAGTCTTCGTCGGAACAAGAATCTAAAGAAATATCACACACGTCGTCAAAAGTAACAGCAAACATATTTCAGTCTAATTAGTGTATCATTGTCTTATGAAGTGTGTTTTCAGAAACAGAAAATGATTTTGAACTTAGGAACCAAACGGCTTTAAAAGGTCAGTCCTCGGTCAAAGTCGAAAAATCGCGGATCGATTTACGATGAAATCGACTGATGTCATATTATCAGATCGCGATCTCGTAAAATCACAAATTTGAATTTGCGCAAATGACAGATCGTAAATGGTGACATCAAAATCCTCGAAGTGACCAAACTACTTCAGACCGTTTTTTCGCTAAAGAAATCACTTTGTTGACTTTTCACTTTGCAAGAACCAGCTCTTCTAATTTCCGTCGTTTTTTCACGTACTAAAAAGAAAAATGGCTTCCCAAAGACGCTGGAATACTATGTTGAAGAACGATACTGTCCAGGACTATACAGTCGAGCGCTGGTCGATTAGCAGCAAGAACAGACAAATAGACGCGTCCAACTGTCTAATCCTGACTTTTTTTAACGACGACCCAAACAGCGATGAGCCGGAAACGATACTAGAACTACCGACTTTTCTCAGTGCGAACGCAGGCAACAAAGACCTTTTTGCTGCGATAAACATCCCATCGACACAAGAAGGCATAATATACATACTCGGCTCGCGCAAAGTTCAGGAAGAATACTTGGCGATGGCACCTTTCAAAGTGTCCACCGCGATGTTTGACAAAGGGAGGTCACTGCCCATTGGCTCCAACCGCGCGGCCCATTACGACAACGTCGTAAGCAAAGGAACGGACACAAATATCACCAGCGACAAAATACTGTGGAGTTTCATCAACCACTGCTGGAGATATTCATTAGAGCCAGCGTTCTGGGCTATGAAGAAACCATCAGAGAGAGCAGCGCGGGCTGATTTGGAGCTCCCAGGGACACCATTGGACTTTCTTCAAACTGGCAACGATGGCCAGGTATGCTGTTTTTTAAACCCTAACACGTGCTGAGAGTACGGTTACATTAGAAACGCTTTGCCTAGCAACCTATATTGACTAAGGCCGCCGGAGGCTCTGGCCAATTTTTTACGCAAAACCTGTTTGTCTTTGAATATTTAGCTACTGATACGGTTTTCCCCAGTTAGTATCATTAGCTAATGATACCTTTTTCGTGGTTCGACTGGCCTGGAGGTCCAAACGGGACCAAACTGTATCATTAGCTAATGATACAGTTTTTCCCAGTTCAACCTTCAGGACGGTCGAACCGGGAAAAAAATTGTTTTTCCGTTTTTGCCGGTTCAACCGGCCTGGAGGTTGAACTAGGCAAAAACTGTATCATTAGCTAATGATACAGTTTTCCCCAGTTCAACCTCCAGGACGGTCGAACCGGGAAAAAATTTGTTTTTGCCGTTTTTGCCGGTTCAACCGGCCTGGAGGTTGAACTAGGCAAAAACCGTATCATTAGCTAATGATACGGTTTGGTCCGGTACGGCCGGCCTGGAGGTTGAACTAGGCAAAAACCGTATCATTAGCTAATGATACTATGTCTGCCGGTTCGACCGGCCTGGGGGTTGAACTAGGCAAAAACCGTATCATTAGCTAATGATAATATTTGTTGTATTATTTTTTCTTGGATGCTGAGAATGGTTTTTTGGAGAATTTTTGCAGGGACGTACCGATTTTGAAAGGGAAGTCGACGACTTTATGCACGCTGCTGGCGGTTCCCTTGCTGGTACCGGAGCTGGTGCTGGTGTGAGCATGTCGGCTGTCAAGACACCTGCGGAGGCTCGTCAACAGGCAGAGCAAGAAGTTCACGGCTGGCATGCTAGGTTGAAGGTTGAGCACAAGAAAATGAACGAAACCGAGAAATCCGAGCTTTGCCGACTGATCGAGCAGGAGCACCGTTGGCCGGCGCCAATGGAGATTGACGAGGACTCGGCGAAGTACGGATCGTCCTTCAAATGCCCGATTTTGTCATGTCATCACGCGCGGGGGTACGAGCAGTGCCGTGAGCAAGAACGGGGGTGGGTGAACGAGCTGAAGTCGCAGCTCAAAAGGAATCCGTGGTCGCTGAAGAACGCAGGCTTGGTGAACGTCGACGGTGTGGAGAAACGAGGAGACTTCAGCTTCTCCAAGTGGATCGAGGGGAAGACCTACAAGAACAAGGTTTTCGGTCACCAGCATTCCTTTCAGGCAACTCTGGAATGCCACGAGGAGGACCCCGAGGAGATCGCGTTTCAGGCTTTCGAAACAAAGATTTATATCGGTCTCACCCCCGATATGGTCCACTTTCTCGGGGAGCATCAAAACACGGTGGACATGGCGGTGAAAGGCCGCACGAACACCGATTTGATCAAGGGCATTCGTACAACGCTGCAAGAGAAGCACGGCGTCCTCTACCAGCTGTACAAGGACTCCTTGGTGCAGGAGTTCATCCCTTTCAGACCGGGTACCGACGAGACGCACGGCCACTGGTTGTCGACGGGACTCGTTGCCAACATGGCGAAGTACGAGGGACATCTTGGGTTCACTATGCCGGACGTCACCAAGTTCCCTCTCGGGTTCTCCACTCACGACGAGGCGAAGGACGAGGACATCCTGAACGAGGCAGCAATCGCCGACCACATGCGGGATGTAGAAGATTGGTGGCCTGTCATGGAGCATCTTGATGCTAAAGCCCAGTTGGCGGTGAAGACCAAGGCGTTCTCGAAGCACCAGGTCACCACAGAGTTCCACAACAAGTACGCTTCGCAGTGGCACATTGCGATTTTCAGACAGAAGACGTACGACCTGTGCGTTAACATCATGACCGCTTACTCGAACTCGGAGCTGAAAGGCATGTCCAAGATCAAGGAGACCGCCAAGTCCAAAGCCTCCAAGCGCAAATCCACCGCCTCCACAGCCGAGGCCGGACCTGCCAAGAAGAAGGGCTACAAAGGCGTGTCGAACCGTCAGGTGGACACGGAGATGGTGGATCGAAGCAAGGCAGTGGCGGCAGACAAGGCGGGGGCCGGCATTCTTCAGGAGGAGATGGCAGCCCGACAAGGCCCCCCCCCATGGCGATGACCTTCTGGATTGTTCTTCAAGGCTTTGCTGGGGACCTGGAGTACAACAAGGTCGACCAGTACCTGAACGAGATCTTGAACAAACAGATGACGCTCAATGAGGGTCAAGCCGTCATCTCACAGTTCAAGAAGGAGCGGCAGGTGCAGAAGTTCTTGGTGTCGGCGACGGGGGTGGAAACTTGGGAGGAGGTGAAGACTGCGCTCACTCCGTACTGGACCTCGCAAGACAAAATCGAAGGACTTATCGGTTGCTTGTCGACTCAGAAAGGGGGCGCACGTCGCGGTGCAGTGGCGGTCCCGTTGCAGATCATTCGATACGTCGAGAACGCCAAAGAGCACATTAATCAGTCGAGTCAGCCGGACAACCTGAGCCGATTGCACCTCCAGTCGGTCACCGTGAAGGTTGACAAAAAGCTGTCGGTGCCGGCACCGGTCGCGGGCGATGATGGAGCCCTTGCGCAACATGATCTCTCGGAGGAGGAGCCCACTCACGAGAAGGTCACCATCAAGCCGCAGTGGAAGGTGGTGCAGGGTGACGTCAACGGGCGCGGCCTGAAGGGCATCCCCAAACTCAACTACACCGGTTGCATCCTGGATTGCGTGTACGGCATGGACAAGGAGAAGAGTCCAAACGCGTTCACGAAGGAGGGGTTGCAGAAGTTCCTCGGAGACTTCAACTCCAAGACCACCGCCCCTGCGTGGACTTTCTCCATTTTTTGTGGATTCGCCCAGCAAAACGATTTCCTGGAGGTCATCGATGGCTTCTGTTCGGGGCGTGCTGAGCGCTTCTTCTGGAAGAAGGAGAATTGCCACATGAACCCCAACAAGAAGGTTCGCTACAACAACGTCGAGGTGGGGGTGACAGGCTTCCACATGAAGGCAAAGGAGGCGGATCCGGAGATCGAGGCAGTGAACCGCCCCGACTGGATGTGCGCCTTCGACCTCAGCAGTAAACAGGCGGAGAAGGTCACCCGGGCGAACTTGTTCCAGGGTTTCCCCGTCGTGCTGCAGTTATACAAGCGCGAGGGGAAAACGGTGAACCCGCACCAAAAGCCCCAGGCGCTCCTGCAGGAGTTGATCCAGACCCACATGATGGGAGAGAACCCCACGGCGTGCGGTGACGACCTGCACCCAAAAAACTGGATCCTGGATGCTTGCTGCGGTTCGGGGTCGACAGCCATGGCGGCACTGCGTTGTGGCATGAACGTGATCGCCTTTGACAACGACCCGTACATGGTCTCCAGCACCAACATGCGCCTGAACAACTTCGAGAAGGAGCATGATGGCGCCACCGAGACGATCACCAACGCGCAGGCCGCTCAAGTGGAGAAAGAACCTGATAGCTCAGAGGACGCACCGGTGCCAGAATAGAAATTGTAACATCTCTGCCTCTGAACAGCAATAGTGATCAGTATGCCTCTACTCGATTTGACTTTTAGCTGTGTTTGTCGACCGCCATGACTGATAGTATCAGTTATGCCTCGACCATATTAGATGTACACTACTCGCGTAAAAAGTTTAATGATGAATGACTCATACGTGTATGCATATTCTGGTGTTTTTTTCGACGCATAATGTACTTGTCAAATGTGTCGCCTATATATATGCCTTATATCATCTTAAAACTCCCTAAATCCGGATTTTTTTGAAATTCCAAAATTCCAAAAAATGATATGTGATAATGTCATTTTCTGCGAATAGCGTGTTCGCAGTCCTCGCACGTTGAAGGGTGCAACAATATTGCTATCGGCAATATTTTCGCTAAGTTTCGTGAGTTGTAACTAACGAAAACCCCTTCCTCGTTTTCAGTGTTTGGGTTTGGGTTGAAACCATCTTAATCCGCATCAACTTAGCTTGCAGTCGCGACTGCAAACCAAGGCAATGCGGTTGCGGATGGGCTCAACCAAGAGCTCAAAATTAAGCTTTTAGTGTTGTGAATATACACATATAAGTTACGAACGGTGAAAAAAATGTTTGCTCAGTATAATAAATTTAATATCATACGGGTGTATGCCTGCTGTCCGAGACTGCTGGACACGGTCAGCTGTAAAATGGGACAGTGACACCGAAACAGGCTGTGACTCATCACAAGACGCTCAACTGTGAGACGCTCAACTGCGCAATATATAAAATTTGTGTCGCGGTACTTGTCACACCTATATTGTGCTCGCGGTATACCGCGGTATGTGTCCTTAACACTTGCGGTACTTGTCACACCGTTTATATAAAACCACTCCCCTCCCATTTATATTATGCATTTCCCGATTGCTGCCCCATCGATTATTGACATAATAGATGCTTAGGTATAATCCTATCATTCAACAATGTATATGTATGCATATGCACGTTAGCTATTCCACTTAAAAGCTTAGATCCTCTCTCAATGATCAAGCCTTTTTTCCGAGATCGGATACCATTTTGTGTCAACTTGGCGTGCAAATTCCGCGTTGATAAATGCTATGGGGAAGTCCACAGTAATATAAAAATACAATTTAGTGTGTGCATTTTAACCCCCAAACCTTAAAATGTCGAATGAAGCGTGCTAGATGACTCATTATGCCGCTCTAGTTTGCTCCTTGGCGAAGGATCTACAATTGGGCAATAGACATGAAGAAGCAAGTGACCGCCCTCGCCAACAAGATCAACGGCCACGGATATACGCCGCGCTCTGACAAACCTGGGCATCCTGGTCCGAAGAAGTTCCGCTTCGCCGTCAGCGACTTGCCTACTGGAGGTTCTTGGCTGCAAGGATTGTCCAAGAAGATTGCCTTCGACAAGAGCAAAGCCGAGTTCGTCCCCGTCTGCCGGCACTCGCTTTGCCTGAAAGCGAGTCGGCCAAGCATTGACATCGTGACTGCCCACACGGCGGTCCGCGTGCTGAGAAGGGCGACTCTGTTTCCATGAACGCCTTCGCCACCGCCGACTACGAGTTGGACTACCTGGCCACGAACTTCCAGGACGCGCTGGACACGGGCGACAACGACAAGTTCACGGCACTTTGCGTGCTTGCCGGTGGACGCCCTGAGCTAATCGACGAGATTTCCGCAGCCGCCTTCACGACTGAGGACGACTCCGCCCCTCTGGACGAGTACTCCGCGTGCATCCCGCCGTCTGGAGTCCACCTTGGTGGCTTCAGTGTAGGTGGTGCTGAGACGCAAAAGCACGTCACGTTTGCGTCTGCTAATCTGGAGAGCGCGGATTGCGCGAATGTACTAACCGACGACGACGACTCTATTGAGGGCTTTCCGGAGCATCCGATCATGTCTCACGAGTGGGAGGGCACCGGCGACCTTGTGCCTGCCTTCGAGATTCCCACCACCCACGTCTTCGCCGATATCGTGGCTGAGGATGTCAACGCGAACTTCAACATCTGCCAATTTGCGAACAACGACTCCGACATTCTCCCTGGTGACTCTGACGACGAGTCCTACGGGACTGACGAGCCCGCCGCCGAGGATTCCGCGGTGGTGCCGCCACCACCGCAGCAGAGCTTTGGTGGTGCATTTTCACCAAGCTTCGCGAGATTCGCTACCCCGCTATTGGTGCTCGCACTCTTTTGCGTCTGTGCCACCGCCGTACCGGTCACCGCCTACGGTATCGGTGGTGTATCGCAGACAGCCTACGAGCCGATCATCCTCACGGCCGGTGGTGCTGCACGAGACCTTCGACTTCGTCCGGAGCCACCGCCTACTTCGCATTCTACGACAATTTCTTCTACTTCAACTTTTACGCCAACTCCTGACGAGATTCGCACCTACGCCTAGTAGTGCTGCGAGCATGGCCACGGGTCACCGGTCACACCTCCAGTGGCTGAGTGACACCGTAACCGTGCCTGCCTAGTTGACTCAGATTAGCTAGATGTGCAGATGATCCTACGGGATTTGCTTTTCTCGTTTCCGTATTTCGTATCTGCTAGTGTCTGCACGTAGTGTGCACTAGATGGGACAGCCCTGCCGTGACATTCTTCCACCGTGACATTGGTGTTTGTTTCGTTTTCGACCTCCGACCTTGCTTTCCAGTCACCACCCTAGGTGGTGTGCTGGATCTAGAGCCCCGTAGCCCGTATCTCAGATCTCAGGGTTTAGGGTTTATGACTGTCATCGGTCATCGGTCATAGTTTCCGTTGCGACAGCTAGTTCAAACACTCCGTATTTGTCTATCTATCTGATTACGTTTCGGTTCTGATATCGCCCCGACTTGTATATCAAGTATATATGTTCTGATATATCCAACAACAATACCCCTCGGTATGGTCTTGGTATGGCCATACTCGTATGCCCTACTAGGGCAGTACCTTGGCGTATGTGCACCAGGTATGACCGTACGCTTCAACTCAGGTATTGCCAGGTATGGTCCTACTATATATATAGAAATTCGCCACTTTCAATTCCAAATCCTGGAAACGTGAAAGGTATTTTCACCTCCAAACTTGACCTATATGTCTTAGAATTTCATCCTGTATGCATACATGCAATGAAACGCATGTCGAATGAACGCTTTCATGTTCACGGTTTTGGCGCATTTTGGCCAGTGCATCATTGTACGGGTATAGTATGGCCGTACTATACTGGAAGTATGGCCATAGGTAGGGCCAAGGTACGGGGTCGTGTTTTTGTAGGGTGCAGCACGGTTGTATTGACGGGGATACAACTATTTCCCACCCAGCAGGGGGTGAGTGTATCCACCATTTGTCACCCCTTGCCCTGAGGTGCCACGTCAGCACTGTCTCTTTCCATGCCGTTCGACAATAAAACACTAAGAGTATTCTATTATCTCATCTTAGTCTCACCGAGCCTGCCTGAGCCCTCTGTCTGTGCCCTCTTTTGTCTCGTCTTCGGAATACAATAATATCCTATTAGTTGTATTCTCATCTGGTTTTGGGTCCACCACTTCCGACAGTAGTGGCTCTGGTTTCAGCTTAGTGTTTCTTGATCACGCGACGCACCGCGGTTTCATCTGTACTGTATTACTTGGCAAGGCATCGACGCACCGTTAGCCACGCCATCATCCGACCTTTGGGATTCACACGCACGTGAATTTCACCACCCTAGTTATTTTTGACAGGCGACGACGCACCGTTGGCCGCTACGTCATCGATCATATTTTGGTGGACAGCGGCGCACCGCGCCACACCCTTAACTTGTCTACACCCTGGAATCTGCAGCAGCTTATTTCATTCCCAGCAACATGCGCTCCGCAGAACGCCTGAGTCTGGGCAGTGCCCTCCGTGCCGCCCGCGCGGCAGCCAAATCGGGGACCTCTCCCCACTTACCGTCACCGCCTGGCAGCGCTCATTCTGACAGCAGTGGCGGCGAGCCCATCGTCACCACTTCCTCGCTTCGTAGGCGTCCGACTCCCATTTCGCGCGCTGCTACCGCCCTCGAGTTCAACGAGAGCGAAGAAGTGTGGGTTTCCACGCCCGTGCTTGCTTCCCAGCAGGAGGAGTACTCCGACAAGCTCGCATTCGCCTACGCATATGGTGAAGAGCTTGTGAAGCTTTTGAGATCGCACGGGTTCAAGACCAACGTCGGTTTCTCCTTCGAGGGCCCCGACGCCGAAACGGATTTCGCCATCCTCCTCACCAACATGGCCCACGTGCTGGGTCCAATCGCCCACGACGAGTTTGACAAGCTCTTGGACCTCGACCATGAGTACCCTGTCTACCGCGTCGCCCTTAACGAACTCATCTACACTACCGTTCTGCCGACCGTGCCCCGCGGCCTGGCATTGTCGTTGTACGAGGAGTCTGCCCGCGTCCACCCCTACGACGGCCGTTGTGCACTGCAGCGCATCCGCTTCCAAGTGGAGGGGATCGGCAACCTCGACAGCAAGCGCTTATTGCTCCGCCTGAGGAAGACCATTATCGACGAGACCGTTGACCCGACGCCACAGCTATCGGTGTTCTGCACTCTCACGGACAGGCACGCACGCCTGCATCCCGCGTACACCGACCTTGACCGCATCGAGGATTTGTGGCACGTCCTATCCGACTCCGCGGCGGTCTCCCCCCACCTCACGCCAGTGTATCTGGTGGTGCTACGGGAGCTCCGCAGCAACCAGCGTTTCACCTACTCCGCCCTCCACAACCGCATCTGCAAGGCGTGGCGCGACGAAGGACATCTCGCGCGACTTGCGAACCCTTCCGCCCCGGGGTCTGGTGGTGGCAAGGGTTCCGGTGGTGGCAAGGGCTATGGGGGTGCTGTTCATGCACTCACCCAACGCCCTCCCCTCACGGGGAAATGGGAGCCCAACAAGACCGACAGGTACCTGAAGTGGGACGGGACAGGCTACCCGTGCATCTCCTGCTTCCGCATGTTTGGCGTCACGACCGGACATGAGGGTGACCCTGGAGGGATTTGCCCCTACACGTGCCAGCAGGCATTTGCTCCGGGCCGCGCGCCGAGTGGCGCCCGACCGGCGCCACGCCACCCCACACCGGACGAGTGGTTCGTCAAGACCGCCGCGACACCGACTCGGGTTGCGGCTCTCCAGGATGCCAGCCCCCCGCAGGATGGTGGCACCGCCCAGGGTTCCGTCATGCATTTCCGGACGGCACCCCTCCATTCGTCTGCCGAGGATTTCGGATTGACCGCGGAGGAGGTGGCGGCTGGTGGCCATGACCCGGACGACTTCGAGTACCCCGCCTTTCGCGAGATCCCGCCGCGCATGAAATGGCCTGTGCCGCCGGCCGGCCGTGCGGCCCCGCAAACAAAATGAACAGTTGCTAGCCCGCGGGAGTAGCCTATCCCCGCGGCACATGCATGGGCGGTAGCCCCTAGAGCACACACGTTGCACGACACTAGGCCCGGCGCTGGCGGATGCCCATCTAGCCGTTTTGAAAAAGATTCCCTCGGGGTCGAGTGTTAGCTGTGTGTAGGTTTTAGGTTCTCAGCACATTGCATCTGTGGTGGCACCTCACACCTTCGGGGTGAGGTGGTGTGACGGGGATACAACTATTTCCCCCCGAACAGGGGGTGAGTGTATCCACCATTTGTCACCCCTTGCCCTGAGGTGCCACGTCAGCACTGTCTCTTTCCATGCCGTTCGACAATAGAACACTAAGAGTATTATTCTATCATCTCATCTTAGTCTCACCGAGCCTGCCTGAGCCCTCTGTCTGTGCCCTCTTTTGTCTCGTCTTCGGAATACAATAATATCCTATTAGTTGTATTCTCATCTTGTATCGCACACGCAACACGGCGAGCCGGTGGTGCTGGAGGATGGTGTCGTGTTGCCGCAACATCGACGGGACTTGTCCTACCCGCGGGATTCAGCCGCAGCGTGGCAGCGGAGGGCAGGGCGGCAGCGGAGGCAAGGACAACGACAACGACTTGGGAGATGACGACGCGTTGGCAGCCTTCACTCACGCGTCGTGGTGCACCCTACAAATTATTGGCCTGTCCATACGTGTGGACACTCATCTGTCCGGCGTATGGACGACGCGTGGAAGTCGTATGGACGAAATTTTTACTAAATCCATACGTATGGATTTGTCTAAATAACATAAGTGATGTCCATACGGTGTCCATACGACTGTCCATACGACCGTCCACACGTCGTCCATACGTGTGGACGACGTATGTCATTTTGACCAATTTTTACGCGTGTGGACGCTCCGTACACTGCCCAACCGTTAGAATAGTTGTCATCCACACGCTTGAACCACCGAAATACGATGTCCACACGTGTGGACAGCGTGAAGTGCCTTGCCTGCCCCTTGGGGACCCCTCATCATCCATATGGACACCATGTGGACGTGTGCCTGGACGCACCGACGCGTACGGACGACGTATGGACGACGTATGGACACTGTGAGGCCCGTGCTGCGCCACTCTTTTGCGCTTGTCCACACGCGTGGACAGCCATTGCACCCGGGCCTGGGTGTGCCCGAGCATTCCTGGCCCCTTCATCAGCCATGTGGACACCATGTGGACGTGTCCCTGGACGCACCGACGCGTACGGACGACGTATGGACGACGTATGGACACTGTGAGGCCCGTGCTGCGCCACTCTTTTGCTCTTGTCCACACGCGTGGACAGCCATTGCACCCGGGCCTGGGTGTGCCCGAGCATTCCTGGCCCCTTCATCAGCCATGTGAACACCATGTGGACGTGTCCCTGGACGCACCGACGCGTACGGACGACGTATGGACGACGTATGGACACTGTGAGGCCCGTGCTGCGCCACTCTTTTGCGCTTGTCCACACGCGTGGACAGCCATTGCACCCGGGCCTGGGTGTGCCCGAGCATTCCTGGCCCCTTCATCAGCCATGATTGTGGACACCAAGGGGACGTGCCACTAGAGGTACCGAACCGTACGGACGACGTATGGACGACGTATGGACACTGTGAGGCCCGTGCTGCGCCACTCTTTTGCGCTTGTCCGCACGCGTGGACAGCCATTGCACCCGGGCCTGGGTGTGCCCGAGCATTCCTGGCCCCTTCATCAGCCATATGAACACCAAGGGGGCGTGTCACTGGACGTACCGATGCGTATGGACGACGTGTGGACAGGCGTATGGACGATCGGAATTCGTGTATCCATACGTATGGACACCGACCGTCGTACGCGCGGACGGTCAGGAATCATTAGTCCAAGCACGTGGACACATGTATACGCACGTGTGGATAAGAGTTTGTCCGCACAGATTAGCAGCATCAGGCGTGTGAATGCAGGTGTCCATACATACGGTTTATTTACATATATAATACACTGTCTATCATCCGCAATCATCTGACTCAGAACTACTACCATTGTCATCCTCGCTACTACTATTGTCATCGATTTCACGGAAGAAATCTGCCTTGCGATCCAACACAACTTGCAAGCAATCAGTTCGACGTCGAATGGCCAAAGGGACAGTGTTTCCATCGTACCGGGCAAGCCAAGCCGGCATGAAAGGAACATCCTGAATGACCACTTGATTCTCAATGCTGTTTGCGCGAACGAATGGTTGAGACACGTCCCATGGCATGTCTTTGCGCAGGAAAATGTTCTTGCTGATGTCGTCCGCAAGCGCAGCCACCTTCGGGTACCAACGGGCCTTGAGCAAAAAGATCTCGCGACCGGGAAGATCAAGCTTGACGATCTTCATGATTTCGCCATACCTATCTTCAATATCATCATCCGGTATCTCGCCACCCAGAACTTGGGCTGGAGTTGGCACTCCCGGAGTTCGAAAGATGCTCTTGAAATACCGTTGACAACTCTTCAAACCAATGTCGCTGTCGTGCACTCGGAAATCTTCACGGCCAATCTTGATGCTAGGATACTCCGTCCAAGGGGTGATGCCGGCTAAGGCGAAGGCCTGCTCCTCCTCGGTGAAAGGCTGAATCTGCAAAGTTGTTGGGCATTTCCTCCACGTGTCCGGTTGTAGAAATACCGGAACCACATCATTCGTCTCCAGCATCAGCCTTCGACGACCCGCCCGTCGGTTGCGACGACTCCGTTGCAGAACGTTCCTGCATTTGAAAGGTGCACACGGGTGGATTTAGTAGTCCACACGTATGAATACGATGAACGCACGGTGTCCGTACGCAATTCACACGGCATTCACTCAATTTACAGTCTTGTATATAAATTGGTACCTGTTGTAAAAGGCGAGTCTGTCGTCGAACTTTTGGCAAAGAATTTCGTACTCGGGGAACTCGGTACGAAGGTAGACTTGAATCTTTTCCCTGTCCTCTGTTGCAATTGACGCCGCACAAGAGAATTCGTTGTCTTACAAGAAGAGTGGAAAAAACAAACGGACGATAGTGAAATTTGTCCATACGTGCGGACGGACCGGGCGGGCGTGTGGACAACGGCGTCCGTACGGGGGGACGCACTTCCACGCGCATGGACAAGTGGTATTGACCGACCGGACAATAGTGAAGCGAAATCGTGTCCGTATGTATGGACGGGCATCCACACGTGCGAAGTGCATAATCCAGACGTACCGAAAAGCGTCCACGCGCATGGACAGACTAACATGCATGGTACATATGATGCTTAGGGATGTGCTTACCAGCGGTTGGCCGCACAAAGGTTCGTTCTCTCGTTGTAAAGATGTTTTGGTTTGCAGGCGGTCGATATTGGGGAGCTCGACCAATTCGATGCATCCGCTTGATGCCTGCAACCATGGAAACCGTTCGCCGCAACTCCAATCCTTTCATCATGCTGGCGACGGGGTGTGAGCGGGTCTTGATGGACAGCTTCAACAACCCGAAATAGTCTTCGAAGACATACATCCAGAGTTCCCGTGCAGGGCCGTTATCCTTCAGCTGATCGACAATGTGCACGAGAAGATGCGACATAACCACCAACGACTCGGGGGAGTTGTTCTGCTCCATCTCATCTCTCAACTTCATGACTCGGCGCTGCAGCTTGTCCATTTCCTGGAAGGCAAAACGAGAGGCAACCTTAATCTCTAATCGGTTCATGACAGGTGTGAATACAAGAGAAACACACGGATGGACAGCGACTTCATCCGTCGTCCGTACGGTGGCCATGAGGCGTCCGTACGGTGGCCATATGTGAACAAGGGTGTGGATTAGACTTATATAACTTACCTTTGGATCAATTGAGGGGGCGGTCAATTCTCGAACCACCACCGCAAATTCACCGACGAACTTCGCGTATTGTGGACGGAGTACTTTCCCGTCAGCATTTTGCCAGGATGAAATAACGCCCAGTATCCCAGAAGTGAGGGATACTACCAGCTCCGCGGCTTTCATCTTCCGCACCTTGTTCGGGTTCTTGTGCTTTTGCTGCAGAAGTTTCTTAGCTAGAGGTCTCATGTTCGTCGTAAGCTTCAGACCCCGTACCCACTTGATTGCACCGGTCTTTGCGATCGGTGGCAGTCCCCACGGTGATGGTTTGTCTGCAAAGAAATTCCACTGTTAGGCATACCGTGAATAGTCCGTACGCCGTCCGTACGACGGCCAGGACCGTCCATCCGTATGGACACGGTGTCCACACATACGGAACAGCAGAAACAAACGACCTACAATCTTACCTGCCAGACGCTTTGCAGGAGTTCTTCGATCTCTTGCATTTCTGGCTGGGGGTGCGATAACCCACGATCGATGGACCTTCATCTTTCGCGCATAGTTGCGTGTGTTCGGTCCCCAACCATCACCAAATATCACGCAGTGGATGCCGTGAATCAGGTTGTACAAGATGTGCATCAAGTCAAGAAGGTAGTCCCGTACAACGTCAAAATCGGGAATGCTTGACATCGGGCATGGTTCTTTGACCCCGCTCTGCTTCATGAATTCCTCGATGACTGGCTTGCTCACGCGTTCCTCTCTGATCATCTTAGCGTGGAGTTGTTGGGTTTCGCGGACTTCGCTGTTGGTGCGAAGAGGGATTGGTTCACCTGCTCAATGCCGGCGGGAAAATTCCGCACAATACACTTAGTAGGCGAACCATACGTACGGACAACGCTGGAACACGTCGTCCGTACGTGTGGACGCCGGTATCCACAAGGTTGGACAGGGTGTTCTTTCACACACAATGTAAGCTAAAAAAACAAGGATTTGTCCATGAGGTGTCCACAGGGCGGGCACACGTACTCCGTACGTACGGCCAAAGCAGGAAAGGAGATAAACGACGGGTTCATCATGTGTTTACCTGGTTGCAGTCCTTGATGTAGTGAGGAATATATGATTTTCGTTAGACCAGATACAGATTTCTCGGTACCCCGTATCCAGCACTTCAAGCACCCCATGTACGAATTAGCTCCGAATCTTCTCGCCGCGTCGCTCAAGCCAACGTAGTCTTCGAGCATTTTGTACAACACGAGCTTGAACGTGAAAACCGTGTTGGTAATCACATCGAACATGCGTACGCCGTTAGTCAGCCTGTTAACCTCCAAGGTGAACATGTCGTAGAACTTGCTGCTAACTTTCGGTTTTCCGTCCCAGATTCCCCAAGTCATCACGTATTCTCGTTTGCAGCGAAGTTCTCCCGGGAAGTTGACAACCGTAAAACACAGCGGAGTCACCGTGCGAATACCGTCGTTGAAGGATTGGACGCCATCAGCACACGCCATGATGGCAATGTTCCTCGGGTCTTTAAAGACGTCCCATTTGTTGCGAACGAAGTTGAGAAATCCTGGCGAGTCTGCACGAGCATTGGGAAATAAGACGTGAGAATTCCGAACTTACATCGTCCACACGGATGGACGCTTGCATCCGGGCGCATGGACGACGTACGATCCAGCCGTCCATAAGGTGTTCACAGTCATGGATGAGTTTGCACAAGCCCTGGGAAATGAGACGTAAGAATTCCGAACTTACACCGTCCGCACGGATGGACGCTTGCATCCGCGCGCATGGACGACGTACGATCCAGCCGTCCATACGGTGTTCACAGTCATGGGCGAGTTTGCACAATCCCTAGGAAATGAGACGTAAGAATTCCGAACTTACACCGTCCGCACGGATGGACGCTTGCATCCAGGCGCATAGACGACGTACGATCCAGACGTCCATACGGTGTTCACAGTCATGGATGAGTTTGCACAAGCCCTGGGAAATGAGACGTAAGAATTCCGAACTTACACCGTCCACACGGATGGACGCTTGCATCCAGGCGCATGGACGACGTACGATCCAGCGTCCATACGGTGTTCACAGTCATGGATGAGTTTGCACAAGCCCTGGGAAATGAGACGTAAGAATTCCGAACTTACACCGTCCACACGGATGGACGCTTGCATCCAGGCGCATGGACGACGTACGATCCAGCCGTCCATACGGTGTTCACAGTCATGGGCGAGTTTGCACTTGCTTCGTCCGCGCGAGTGGACACCTACAGGCTTACGCATGGACGACGTACAGACCCTTGGTGCATGCGGTGTACACAGTCACGGATAGACACTTCGGAGTAAACTCACCGAGTATACCGTGTACCACCGCTTGGGGGTCTTTGTCCAACATGCCTTCTTTCCACCACGTACGCGCTAGCATGGCTAACTCCGGCGTCAGGAAGAATACGGTGAACAGCATTTCGAGCGGCCACCATCGAAAAATACTGCGAGCTCGACCATGAACGTACACCCCGTTCACCGTCTTACCGTCCTCGTATCTCGGTTCCAGGCATTTCGGACACTTGTCGCGGTTGGCGTATTCGTCCTGAAAGAACTCGGAGCACTCGGGGCAAACGTCCACTTCGTTGTATCCCTTGAACATCACCTTCCACTGCTGCAATACCTGTGCATAGGTAGATGGAACCGCTGTGATGCGAGTGTCTGCACTATCGGTGCCGTCGATGTAGTGACTACGCAGAATGTTCAAAATCGCATCGAAGTAGGCCTGCGAGCTGTTGTGGTGGTTGTGGGCGACGAGAAGGTTCAACACGAAATTGTTCGCCACAACATCCGCCGACGCTTGGACGCCTTCTAAAGTTTCCTGCACACACACACACACAATCATCCTCGATGAACACATGAATGTAAAGAAGAATGGTGCTTTTCGTTAACTGTTAACTTAGTTGATAAGGAGGACCTACCTCAGCGCTTAAGTCCTCTTGAGGTCCCAAGAAGAGCCGATTGATGTTTTCGATCGTCACATTTGCTGACTCGCGGATATCCACATCTTCTGGGAATTCCTCCTCATCACTGCGTTCATCTTGTTGTCGCTCCGGTGACGGCGATCGATCACTTGGAAGTCCATTGTTACGCACGTGCCGGAGTTTCTGCTTACTGGACAACCACCTTTCACCATTGCATTCCACGCAGGGACAAAATGGCATATTTGGTCGTCCGTACGCCGTCCGTGCGGTGTCCACGCGCGTGTTTCAGGATTCCAGCGTACGAACAGCGTCGTTCATACGTTCAATGCCACATCTGCGCGCATGCACCGACACTTACGTCAAGGCTGTAAACTCGTCCGTCCACACGCTAGATTACGGATGGACGATATGTGTCGTCCGTGTGGATGCAGCAAGCAATCTAGTCCATGAGATCAGCTGTCCGCACGCGTAAATACTTCACTTTTTCTGTCCACACGTCGTTCGTCTGAAGTTCTACGAATTTCCGTATGATTGTGCATTTTGTCCATACGATAAATGTCCCATGGACGGTCTGTCCATACGGTTGGTGATATTACAACACTTGTGAACAGTCCGCATGGATGGTTAGCGCAAGCACATGGGGTCATGCTCGGAAATACGGTTTTTCGTACGACACTATAGCTGTGGACAGCACTTCAACAAAATCTGTCCACACGGGTAAAAGCTTCACTTAGCAATCCATCTGCTATCCATACGAGTTAGCTTTGTTTTTCGTACGATTATGTCCCATGGACGGTGTTTTTCACACGTATGGACCAAAAAAAAAGCTGACCCGATGCAATTTGAGACCGTATGGATGCCGTACGGACATCGTACGAAAAGCACCTTTTACCATGTGGTGGACACTTGGGTAGAAAACACAATAATAATTTTTTTGAGTAATTTTTGCCCAAAAAAAAATTGGCACGAGAAAGGGCAGGTTGAATGCAATATATCCCGCCAATCAAAAACGCAAAAATGTTTTTTTTCCATGAGATATCGGCAATTTTGTGCGCGCGTTTTTTTCAAAACGAACCAAAGGGAAAAATCGAAGAACAGACACTCTGTGGGATTGCTTCCCAACGGATAGTGCAATCGACGGACTCGATGAACTCCCCTGTCCTAATCCGACGGTCGCCATGAGTTGCTTAAACTCAAAACGGCATAGAGGTTTTAAGTACCCACGACACCCCTTGTAGTGGAATGATGACCACCACAGGCTCATGCCACTGCACCACAAGGGGTGCCGTGAATACTTATACCTCCAGTGGGATTCGAACCCACGACTGGACGCTTAGAAACGAACAGCTTACCATTTTATGGCCACTGCGCCATGTATCCAATATTGTAGACACTGGGTGCACGACTAAATCCTTGATCATAAAATCGCATGCCCTACAGAGAGCACTCCACGATACGAGCTAGGAAAAAAAGAAAATGAGACGTGCAGTTTTGAAAATCGCAAACCCGTCGTCGACAGATCAAAATGCATCGTCCGTGCCGTACCACACGCATGAACGCCAATAAGTCAGCGCTGTCCACGCCCGTGAATTGCCGTTCCGTACCCATCGCCGTCAAAGCAAAAAAGCCCACCAGAAAGCACGTTGACCACTCCCACGCACACACACACACACACACACGTACATAGCCCAAAATGGCCAAAAGACGAACAAGTGACCCCAGGGAACGAACGCAGCCATCTAGGCAACGAGTCCCCCGAACCCCCCCTCCGTCGGCCGGGCGCCAAACGAGCTTGGTGGAGTCGACTGCGGCGGACCCCCAGATGAACGCTATGATGCAGCAGATGCAGCAGATGCAGCAGCAGATGATGCTTCTAGCTGCTGCAACAGGCGGGAAAGCGGGGGTAGCCCAACCCGCTGGCGCTGGGGAGGCTGAGCTGCGTGCGGCAGAAGCCGACCCTGGGAATCAAGTGTTAAACGGAATGAAGGAGGACGCTCGCGAGATAATCGAGGAGTGGCAAAAAAGGGATACATACCGCGGGGGACGGTAGTTGTCATCGGGCCGGTGTTCCACACCAAGGTGTCCAAGCACATCCAGTCCCGGCATCCCCAAGTCCCCCTCCGCCTGGTGAAACAGTATGTGACCAACCGGCTCTCCTACCTGAAGAACAACGTGGAGGGTCCGGGCCGCTGGAAGTTCAAGATTACCGTGGATTACCCGAAAGGGTTCTACATCAGGTACAACGGTCCAGCGGCGGGCTACCGAATTTTCGGGAAAAAAGACTGGCCCACGGTGGAGGAGACCGAGGCATGTCTCGCGGTGGCGACGGGGATTGCCGAGGGCAAGCCTCTGACCCAGGGATCCGACTTCGAATTGTTTCAGGGGCTGGATGTGAAAGCCCCTGATATTGAAAGGAAACCGAAAGTGAAGGTAATACTTACTCTCTTCAACCTGCACGTGTGAACGGTGGTGTCCGCACGCCGTTTCACCTTGACCAAGCGCGTGGTTCTGTGAACCTTTTTTGTTTTGTGTCGCTTATGTTTTTTAACCGTATGAAGCACGTAGTCCGCACGCTGTTCACACGTGTGGAAAGTTTTGGCCAGTGAGCGCCAGTCTCCTTACTTTTTCCACTTGTGTTTCACCCGTATGAACGACTTAGTCCACACGTCGTCCGTATGGTGTCCATACAGGTGGAAGCGCCCGAAGAGCCGGTGGGCTCCCCAGACTCCCCGACTCCCTCGGGTAGCGGAGGCGGAGGCGAGGAAACACTCTCCTTGGCCGTAGGGGACGTGGTTGATATCTTCGCCTGCCCTCAGGGCGACGTGGAAAGGCTCGCCGACCGTATCGACACCCTCGGGAAGAAGATATCCACCCTCGTCATTGCCCGGGGGACCGTCGCCGCCTTCGGGCCGGGCAAGTCATTGAACGAGAAGCCGATGGTCCTGCCCTCCGACGTCTACGAGCTGTACATTGACTTCGTAGTTCACACGCCCGAGGGGGGGGTTACAACCCCGGTGGAGCGGTTACTCTCACACCACATGAGCATGGTGGACGAGCTCGTGGTGGCGGAGCAACACCGCACCGGCACAAACGCCAAAAAGGTGACGGACCTCGAGCATGACTTGAGGTCCGTTATCACCAAAAATTGTGTTGTCTGGTAAGTCCCCCCTCCCTCCCTGCCTCCCCCTGCAAACTTCATTCTTTTACCTTGTGAACTCTCGCGAACGCCCACGTGTGTAGTTCTGTGCGGTATGGTTGTGGTGTCCATACGTATGGACTGGCTAATATTGTGGTGTCCACACGGGTGGAATGTGTTTACACACGTGCGGACGCCGTCTAACAACTGGGTTATGTACGCAGGATACACAAGGGCTATTTGAGGCACGCCAACTCCAAGACTCTATATCCCGAGAAGCTGACCTTGCGGAAGCTGGCGTTTATGAACTTGGAACCGGCTGAGGTGGGAGAACTGGACCGTGGGTTTCCCCCCGTACGGGTGTGTATACTTGCATTTTTTGTTTACCTTTGTCACATTTGTCATATTTGCTTTTAAATAACTCACTTAGATTGCATACACTTGCAGTTCGGTACGAGAGGAACGAGCGTTCACTGGTTTAAAGACGTGCGGGGGGCTCCTCAGACGAGAGCCGAGGACAACGATGGCGTTTCCAACGGTGACAACGATGACATAGAGGGGACAACGGAGGAGGATAATGATGAGGACGAGGACAAGGATGACAAGGGTGATGCTGCTGTTGAGACTGTCGAGGGGCCCGGGGACGAGGCTGTTGCTGATGGAGTTGCTGTGAACGAAGAGGAGGAGGAGGTTGAAAATGGGGAAGCCGATGGGGAGGCGGAAGAGGATGCCGGGAAGGATGCGGCCAAATGGAAGGAGGATAAGAGGAAGCAGGAAGCTGGGGTTAAGAGGAAGAAGCCGGAAGCTGTAGGCCAGAAGCCTGCTAAGAAGACGAAGCCATAGAAGCCCCCAAAAATAGAAACATTTTGTACAAATTGTAAAAAAGAACTGCCTATACTTTTTTGTGTCCTGCTTGCTGTTCAGTCCTGCTTGCATCACACATCGTCCATACGGTGTCCATATGGGTGAACGTACTTGTCCACACGCGTGAATGTAATGTCCACACGTACGGATTTCGATCCTAATATTTGGAATCTATTTGAAGTCTGTCCACGCGCACGGACATCATCGTTCGTACGGGTGGACTAGATGAATTCACTGTTCATACGTATGGATAGCATCGTCCATACGCATGGATCGTTATAATGAAGAATCCATACGTATGTACACCGGCGTCCATACGCATGGATTGGTAAAATATAATAATAAAGCTCTGTCCACGCGCATGGACATCGTCGTTCGTACGTGTGGACTGGATGAATTCACTGTTCAACCGTATGGATGGCGTCGTCCATACGCACGGATCGTTATAATAAAATATTCCATACGTACGTACACCGGCGTCCATACGCGTGGATGGGTAGAATATGATAATAAAGCTCCGTCCACGCGCACGGACATCTTCATTCGTACGGGTGGACTGGTGGAATTTAGTGTTCAACCGTATGGATTGTGTGTCCATACGCATGGATTTGTATTATAATAAGCGATCCACACGTACGGACACCGACGTCCATTCGCGTGGATCGGTACAATATGTTGATGAAACCATTGTCCGTGCGTACGGACTATTGCGTCCATCCGGACGAACCATCGTCCGCACGTACGGATTCTAATATCCACACGTGTGGATGGACTTACAATCCTTATTCTGAAGCTCTTCTCGCAATATCTCTGTCCACACGTATGGACACCGACGTCCGCACGTGCTCCGATGCGTTCACACGTGCGGACGTACATTTCCATACGGGTGGATTGCTTATTGTTCGTTTTTTCGTGTTCACATTTACATGATTATGTCCATACGGTGTCCATACGGGTGTCCATACGGTGTCCATACGGGCGTCCATACGGTGTCCTTACGGTGTCCATACGACCGTCCATACGGTGTCCATAAGGGTGTCCATACGGTGTCCATACGGGTGTCCATACGGTGTCCATGGGACATTTTCGTACGGACACCACATGGACGTGTGGTTGAAAAATGCCTGTGTCCACGCGTGTGGACGCCATGTGGACTTTATGCCGTCCATACGGTGTCCATACGGTGTCCATACGGGTGTCCATACGGTGTCCATGGGACATTTTCGTATGGACACCAAAAGTACGCGTCGTCCATACGGTTCTTACATATGCGCAAGGTTTCTGCTCAAATATGCCCAGACCGTCCATACGGGTGTCCATACGGTGTCCATACGATGTCCATATGAAATTCCATACGGATGGACAGGCAAATAATCCGTAGGGGCATGCCGGTGGAGCCAGGTGCGGGAACGCAACCGGTGCGTTCGGATGCGCCGCAAGGGCAGCTCAGCATGGCGGTGCCGCGCGTACGTTCTCGCCTATCGAGGACGAGGCGGACAGGATGCTATCCGCGGTGCAGGAGAGTATTGCGAGGCAGGGATGCGGTGCGGCTAGGCGTGAGGCTGCTCTCTGCCCGCTGCCTGCGGGACGCCGCGGGGACCTGAGCATGACTGTTTCGGCGGTTTCACGGTGCATCCGGGTGCGGAGCAAGACCGGGGCGGCCAGCTAGTCGTGCAGGAAGACGGCGGCGGCGGGATTGGTTGCGAGACCGGTGGGCAGGAGGCGGTGCCGGTCGGTGCCGAAGATCTCGGCGGTGCCCGCTCGCCCTGTGGGCAGTGGGGCGCCACCGGTTGGGGCGGGCCAGCGGCTCTTCTGGACGGTGTGCATGATTTGCTTGTGCGTTGCAGCGTTGGCACTGTGGGTGCAGTTGCCCACCTTGCCTACGAACTGCTTGCGTCGATGGGGGCGGTGCACAGTCTCAGCCAAGGCGTGTGGCAGTGCACTGCCGGATGCCGGCGGTTGCATGCTCGACGTGCAGGCATTACCGCCTGACGTGTACGACGACGTGATGTATGCTGGACTATGACACTCTGACCTGTCATACTTGGTCAGTTGTCATATCCAGTATGCCATCCTCGGTGACTCCGCTTGTGTCTGTCCGGGTATTTATTCCCGTATGTTATCTATATATTAGTTCGTTCTTTATCCGCTGGGAGCGTTCTCCCCACTGTTAGCCCTGCTATATCTCACAGGTTTTGGGACCACTTTACGCTTGCGTGCTTTGATTTTCAGCTTGGATTTTATTTCGTATTCGCTCTATTCTTCTTTTGAGCGTGCCCATCTTTCATGAGGACTACGGAATCTGATTCGAGCTGTTGCTTGATATCGCACGGTTGACTTTGGGTATCTACAGCGTGGTAGTTTTGGATCTTTGTGTTCGCTTGCTTATTCGCTCGATTTTGTTTGTTTCGACATGGGTATTGCTTCTATTTTATCTGAGGAGGAGCTGCTAGCGCTTCTGGTGTCTGCTGCTGAGAGATTGGAGAAGGTGGACCACCTGAAACGCGTCCAGCTCGTTTCCTTATGCCAAGCCCAGGCTAGAGCGCTCGATCATTTTCGGAGTGCTCCGCAGATTTTGCCTCAGCCTTCTGCAGTTTACGACCCAGTTGTTCTGATAAAGCTTATTCTGCACCGGGTGGGAAGGATGGCATGAGCAGATCGCGTCATTGTGACCTGAAATCGCGACAAGGCGTGACACAGGCGTCGTCACGCTCGTGTCGCCGGCGATTTCTGGCGAAGTCCAGTCCTTCGCTCCCTAGATTCGCTTTTTCGCGCGAAATGCTCTTGAATGCAAAAACTGTACTGAACTGCTTCCAAAAAAACAACCGCAATCATTTTTTGCGCACGGCTATACCGCTGCGTGCCCCCAATCCTGAAGCAGAAGCGGCTCGCCCAGAAAATCCTTTTACTATTAGACAAACCAGAAATTACGCCGTTCCGCGCATGCGCCATTGGCGCTTAGAGTTTTACTCATTGCGTGAGGCCGACGGTTCACTAGATCTCCCACTTGCTTTCAGAGCGCGGCTCCGTCGCTGGATCCCACCCAACAAAGACTGCGGATTCTTTTGGGTCGTTTACAACGCGAATGGTGTACCTAAGTGGACTGTTCCTGTTCAGAACGACGCCAGCGTGGGGCTCTGGGTTACCGATTAGCGAGCAAGGTTAGGCTTGTACCTAGTTTGTTATTTATTATCCTACTTGTGAGGCATGTCCTTTTATTCACGCTTAACCCATCGTGGGCATGCGCGCGCGATGTTCGGCATTGGGTCGCATCTGGTTGCGTCCTATGCGACCACCGCGGTTGCTCCTACAGAACCTCCGGGTTTTAAACCTGCATGCCCCATCCTGCAGCCCGCCGACGCTGCCAAGCTCCTTGACGATACCATGTTCACCATTGGCACCGCTGGCTCTCATGAATACCGGATTCCTTGGGGTCCGCTTAATCGACACGATCTTCACTGGTCCTGGGAAACCATACCGCGATCGGCAGTTCCAAAACTACTCCCAACGACGTACCTTCCAGTTTCTCGCGTACAAGATTTTATTCGGGGCGAAGGAAACTATGGATCTCCTTCAACTCAATCTAATCCGGAACAGTTTAAGATTGCGCGCGCTAGAAACGACGCCAAGGAAAAGAAACCCATACCTCCCAAAACTGGCCGCACTCTAGCTAAACCTCGTCCCGCGCATGATGGTTGTCCGCCCTACAAATATCAGTACGCATGTCGTTGCGGATTCCGGACCGATTGGTTGAAACGCCATGCTGCGAAAGATGCATGTGCTCCCCCTCCAGAAGGCGTTGCTCCACGTGCTGCTACAAAGGTCAAGCAAAACAGATCTGAGAAGTTTTGTGGCTGCTCTGCCTCCTTTCGGTTCGGTGTGCCTGTGTCCTCCTCTTTGGGTACCGAGTATCCCGTTGTTCCAATAACCTACAACAATACCTCAACATGCGAACCACTGTATCAGCACCTGCCCTCCTACGTGCTCAGTTCACGATCTCAGGACTACCGACGGCACCCGTATTGGGTTCTTTCGGACAGAGGTTAGTCCTATTCCGTCTTCGCGAGTTTCTTCGTTTCCAGTACAGGAACAACGCGAACGTCAAACCGAAGGACGTGCAAACAGCGTGGCGCACCGTTCGCATTGCTGAAGGAGCCATGGTCTTCGTTCCAGAAACAGGCGAGCCGACGGCCCAGGTACGTGTATCCCCCATGCCCCAGTGACCGTATCCCCAATGCCCCGTCCGTATCTCCCATGCCCCAAAGGACTGTATCCCCATGCCCCAAAGGACCATGTCCCATGCCCCGGCTGGGATCGTATCCCGCCCCGCTTATCCCCATGCACCGCGTGGGATCGTATCCCCCATACCCCGCTACCGTATCCCCCATGCCCTGTCAACGTATCCCCATGAACCCAGTGACCGTAACCCCCATGCCCCAGCTTACCGTATCCCCCATGCCCCTAGTCAACGTATCCGTATCCCCATGCCCCCAAAGATCCGTATCCCCCATGCCCCGGCCACCGTATCCCCCATGCCCCGCTGATCGTATCCCCATGCCCCGGTGACCGTGGTATCCCCCATGTCCCTAGTCAACGTATCCCCCATGCCCCAAAGACCGTATCCCCCATGCCCCATGGGACTGTACCCCTTGCCCCTAGTCAACGCATTCCCCATGCCCCGATGTGTTGGGATGCTGTATCCTATGCCCCGCTGACTGTATCCCCCATGCCCCGCCGTGATCCGTATCCCCCATGCCCCGACCGTATCCCCCCATGCCCCCGCTGACCGTATCCCCATGCCTCAATAACGTATCCCATGTCCTGCTGGATCGTATCCCCCATGCCCCAAAGGACTCATCCCCCATGCCCCCACCGTATCCCCCATGCCCCAGTTGGTCGTATACCCCATGACACCGTCAACGTATCCTATGCATGCCACTGTCCCCCTCCTACCAACGTATCCTCCATGCCCTATAGTACCCTCATTCTCGCAGTGACCGCATGCCTCATGCCCCAGTTACCGTATGCCCCATGCCCCCAGTAATAACATCTTCCGCCGGATGGTCTGACAGGCCACGCGTGACGACCTCGTCTCGAAGCATGATCTTTACAATGCTCGCATTGCCGTTGCCAAAGAGACCTGTATGCTGGATGAGGATCCTCTTGTTTCGATTGAGAAATGGGTAGATCTACACAGTGATTGCGTTCTCTATTACCAACGCCAAGAGGTTCTGCGGTGCACTGCGCCCGGTTGTCGAAATGCAGCGACACAGGGTCCCGTTGGAGGTACAGTGCATTCCACAAATACCCACATGATCCACCAAACCGCAACTGTGTTATACAATCATCGTCTTTGTTAGTTATAAGCGCATTATGGGCAACACCACTTCGGTCACTGCATCATATTAGGTTCGACTAAGTCACTTGTATTCTCCTGTACAGGGGTACCTGCGGATTGCAAGTTCTGCGACAAGCACAAAACCATCACGAGCATATGCCTGACAACTGAAAAAGTTGTCACTGTTCCATTCGCTTTGGGTATTATGACCGCTGCACAGTTGAGTGAGTTGGTTAAGAACCCGCAAACCACTCTCATGGACACTACCTTCGGTGTTAACCGGTATGGGTTTGAACTAGCGACGATGAGCTTGATCAACGAGTTTGCCAATGGCTTTCCTTTTGCCCATGCTATCTTGCAGCACACGAACGCCACTGAATTATCAAAGTTTCTCCGTGCCGTCCAAACCAGAGTCGTTCCCCAGCTTGGTCGGCCATGGCGACCTACCTTCATAATTGATATGGACGTCGCGGAGGTCAATGCAATCAAAACAGTGTTTGGTGAAGACTATGCAAAATCCTGGATAATTTACTGTACCTGGCACGTCACTCGCGCCTGGGTGAAGAATGCTTGGGAGAAAATGCCGTCGAATTCCACTCAACGCTTCGATCGATCGAATTGTCTTACTGAGCTCCTGGATGTGTTGTACACAGTCACTGAGAAGGGGGAGTGAGCTGTACCATCGGAAAAGCTTACAGCGTGGGTATCAAAATGGACCCCTGTCTTCCCCATTTATGTGAAGTATATTGACGATAACTACCGCCCTACCATTCATCGATGGGCTCATGCCTTGATGGACTTCGCACATGCCGATCAATACACCAACAACTTGCTCGAACGCTGGCACGCACCGTGCTTTGAAGGGGTACTGTCACTGGAAATCTAATAGTCGTCTGGATTGGCTCTTTAATCAACTGTTGAACCTCTGTGACAACATGTGGACAAGGGTGATATGTCAAAGGCAAGGAGCTTTTGGTAATGCAAAGCACGCGAAAAAGCTTGAGGTGTGTCCTTCGTAGCAATACCGTGTTATTCTCATTATGTACCTCCGTTATTATTCACACGGCGTTCCCGCTCTCACAGTTTACCATCATCAAAGCTGCTGAGCTGGCTGGCGTGGTTTACGAGACGGACAGCACACAAGATCCCATCCTGTACACCTTTCCCTCAGAAGATCAGGCGACTAAGGAGACGGATGTGTCACCTACGCAAGCCGTCGTGGAGGATGGGCCGCCTGTCTCGGAGGTCTTGGACACCATTCCGTCATCGAGCAAGGGGGGGCGCAAAAAGAAGCAGCCACCGGCCCCAGCTCCGGCATGCGAGGTGTCCGTGTTCCTGAAACAGGTTGTTACTGTGTTTTTTCGTTACACAGGTCATGCTACCTGTAACGGATACTAAAGTGGCACAATTTGGTTTTGCAGGTGGCCCAGCCGTTGCACCTGGGTTTGGGAACATGCTACATTGCCAGGCAAGGCCGGATGTGTAAGCATATTTTCAAGGTGGCTATTGACAAAAAACTGTTTAGTATGAAGGGCACCAGCCCTATTTTCTGCCCGCCGCCTCCAGCGGCGACGGCGACGTCTGCCTCCTCACCAACCCAATCAGAACCCACTCTGCCCATTGGCTTACTACGGTCTCTGCACCAAGAGCTTGAAAGCCTTGAGCAAGCGGCCTTACTCCAACCCCTGTGTGCAGCAGATCGTAAGCGTCAAGGTCTCTTACTCGCGACCTTGAAGACACTTGAAAGCGATCCAGTGGACCCCCCGGAGGTGGCAGAGGACGCAAACGGTGATCCTGCATCATTGGAGGGGGCGCCTGGTGAGGCTATCGACCCACTGGTGGAAGGCGGTGGGCCTTCGAATGCCCCCGATGTGGCAGAGGAGGCATCCGGTGACCCTGTGGCACTGGAGGGGGCGCCTGGTGACGCCGTCGACCCACTGGTGGAAGGCGGTGAGGCTTCGGATGACCCTCAGCAGGTTGCCGAGGAGGCATCCGTCTACCCTCGAGGCCTGGCGGTGGAAACCCCGGATGCAGCGTTGGGTGTGCCGAGTGAGGCTGCCGTTTCCCCATCTCGGCAAGCGGAGCAACCCCCCGAGGTCACTGCGGAGCAGGCGTCGGGTGTGATTGGGGCATACAGGACAAACATGGGGCATGCATGCCCTGTGGCCTGGGGCATACAGGACGAACTTGGGGCATGCATGCCCCGGGGTCTGGGACATACAGGACAAACTTGGGGCATGCATCCCCCGGGGCCTGGGGCATACAGGACAAACTTGGGGCATGCATCCCCCGGGGCCTGGGGCATACAGGACGAACTTGGGGCATGCATGCCCCGGGGCCTGGGGCATACATGACACACTTGGGGCATGCATCCCCCGGGGCCTGGGGCATATATACAGGACAAACTTGGGGTATGCATCCCCCAGACGCTGCATGCATACGCATCCCCCACCTGCCGCTGCATGAGTAGCAGAAGCTGATACGTGGGCTGCCGGCTCCTCCGTTGCTGCTGCTGCAGATGCAGGTCGGTCCGCTGGCGCCGATGACACATGCTTGACGTTGCTAGCTTCAGACCTCTGTCGCTTCACTTGTGCTGTAGGGGCACACACAGTAGGTAGGAAGTGAAAAACCCATAGCATGAGGCATGAACAGAGCAGACAAGCATGGGGAGAAAGCAGCGGTGTATGCAAGGGGCATACAACATTGTCGTTCAGTCATGGGGTTCGCAAGGCCTAGGCATACCAGAACCAGGATCTTTACTGGGCCTTTTGAGGGGGACTGGCCCTGGCCTCTGTACTTTGACGGGGCGAGCCTGAAGAGGTTCGGCAGGTGCTGCAAGAGAAAATATGCGTGTAGTTAGATTGACTAAAAACACGAAAGAAGAAAATACCGAGCACGGCAAGGCATGCATACGGTGACTGTGGGCATGGGGCATAAAGTCACCGGGCCATGGGGGATCTGGTGACTGCGGGCATTGGGGATCTGGTGACTGCGGGCATGGGGCATGCGGTCACTGTGGGCATGGGGCATACGGTCACTGGGGCGTGGGGCATGGTCACTGGAATGAGGATAAGGTCATGGGCATGGGGGATACGGTGGTGGACATGGGGCATACGGTCACTGGGGGCATGGGGCATACCCTGACTGGGGCGTCATGGGGCATATGATCTCTGGGGCATGGGGGAACTCGCGAACTGGGCCTGGGGCAACTGTTATGTGGTTTCTTGAGAATGGAGCGTAAGTAAAGAATGTAACATGAGACTAGGACAAACCCAGCTGCTGCTGCCGTTTCGTTCCTTTTTTCACCGCAGATGCGCCAGGCTGTTGAGGCGTGCCTACAGCTGTGGGAGGAAAGAGGCGAATGGTTGGACGATCAGTGAAAGAATAAAAGGAAGGAAAGAAGACGATGAGTGAAACGCAATTAGAACGTGCCATATACTGACCAGCAGCTGGGTGAACCTGCGTGGGAAGCAGGGAGTGCCCAGTAAGCCGCTCGATGCGGCGAAACCCCTCCTGGTCAAATCTGTTGCCGCAGTGGACCATGAGTTTTCCCTTGGCGAAAAAGGACTCCAAGGTGACGCGCTCATGGATCGCGTGGGGGGCGGCGTCTTGGACCGTGTAGAGGCCGGTGTCCCGTGGCGCGACTTGATCCTGGAAAGATAAAAGGCGCGATGAGGTTGAAGACAGAAACGAACGAAAACATCGCAGGCAGGTTAGAATGCGTACCATACGACATGCGTCTCTTGGGGAGCTCGTTTGGTGCCCCCCATGCAAGCATACTCCACCAAACAGTCGCCGCATGCGGGAAAGACGACCGTGTACCAATTGGGGCCCGCATGCTGTTTGCGACAGCGCCCGATCTCCTTTCCCTTTTTGTTGATGTCGAACTTGCACTCCAGGCACAAGTCCACCAACCAGCAGCCGTCGACATCTATCCCATCTCGCGTTCGGTTTTCTACTTTCTGAATATATTTTTCTGCCGCAGCATTAGGGTCACTGCACGCGCCTGGCATTTTTGCAAGAAAGTAAGCGGTAAAAAGTAAAGGTAAAAGTAATGGGCGCCGCGAAGTTGAAAATGAGCCGTTCACAGTGGGGGATACCATGGGGCATACCCGCAGCTGCGGGTATGCCCCATGGTATCGAACTGTAGCGCAGAGAGTCGAGTTTCAAGGTATTAACAACAAAAGTCGAGGCAACATCGAATCTAGGGAGGAGAGGTGGTATTGGTCCACGAAAGTCGTCCGTCCGTCCGTCCGTCCACTGTCCGTCCACTGTGGACGGACGGACGGACGGACGGACAATGGACCAAACATTCTTAACATTCTAACATTTCGCAAATTAGGGCGCCCATACTTAAGCCCATACTTAAGGAGTGTAACGCGTCGGCCCGCGTCGACGCCTACGTTTTCCCATACTTAAGAAAAATTAAATTTTTTCTTAAGTATTAAGGAATATACACTAACTCCCCCCTCCCCCCCTAACCAGGGTCTCAGGGGGTATAACCCAGTCGTCTGCGAGTGGCAAACGTGCGTCAGAGAGACGAACCTAACCACAGAGCTTGACAATCGTATACGATTGTCAAACGTGTTTCTTATTTTTTTCATATTTTTATCATGTCTATATAGGGTATTATTTTCATAAAATAATTCATTTTTCATGGTACTTTAGGAAACCATGCCGGCTTCCCTGCGATACGGTAATCATGCTTTGGATGTCCCGCATACCGTGCCAATATCTCTTCCGTTACTACAGGCCTTGTTTCCAACCCTTACCGACACCCCGATGCTTCTTCACCTGCGCAGCGCAGAAGACGTGCAACCTGTCGAACTCGGTACCGTGTTCCCTGACGGAGCTGACGTACTTGTGATCGGTGGTGTCAGTTCAACCCCCGGATCTAGTGACGTGAAAACCGGTTGTGCGAATGTCGACACTGCCACACACGAATCTTCCCAAGCATCAGCTTCTCCGCCTCCTAAGACGCCTCGCCCTGAAGTAAAGCAAGAATATTTAGTTTGTGACTTAACCGAATCGCCTCCACCTCCTAAGGACTCGTATGAATCTATGAAATCCTCTAGCGCTGTACAAGAACCAAAGCTCAAGCATAAGGTCAAATCGGAAAATACTGCCTATGCCGGACCAGCTATTCCGATAGATTTTTCTCAGCATGTTGATTTGTCCCAAGACATAGCGCCAGGTCAGCCTGGCGAGCTTGTCGATGAACTGCCAGTACCTCTCCTTCCGGGGGTAGTTTACAAGCCACGTTCTGGACATTTCTCTCCTTGGAGAGATTTCTTAAAATACGATCCGCAGACCTGGATGCGTTCTGGGAACAAAAGGCGTATCAGAGGCCGTCTTACTAGAACTACTCGATGTGGTGGGGCTTTATCCTGCGAGAACGATGCATGTGTAGTGTTTCGTACAACGGGTGATCGTAACCGTTTCCAATTCACCGGTACCTTTAAGAACCGCAATCTGGCGTGCGCCCTTTGCAACGCTGCGCCTACTCATTCCGGCAATTGTCCGTTTGAAGTAACCATCCAAGAAGACTCCGATTGGAACATCCTCCAGCTGTCTACTAGCTCCCTTGGACACAACCATTCCGTGTTGTCCACCGACAACCCCAGCGTGGGTGAGCTAAAAGCAGCTAAGACTAGGGCTGAGGAGGTTCTAAACACCGGTGGAGTTCGAAACGTGTGCCAGGTGAAAAGGACTTTACTCTCGGAAACCGTCTTTCCAAAAGATTCTTCTTTTGACCCTAGCCAGCTACCAGACATCGCGAGGAAAATGAAAGTGATTGATAAGGCAGTGGACCAGAATCTCGTGCGAGGCCGTCGACAGGATGAGGGCATGCAAGCCGTTTCCCAATGGGCTGCTAAGCACGGTAAGGGCCTACTGCAATCTTTCGCGGACGAGGGGAACATCGACAGTTTTGCTCACACGTTCGTTATGTCCAGTGTCGGAGTGGATGGAGGTGTCGATCTCGTGCGTCGCATGCACCCGAAAAGTAGCGACGACTACCTCCGCTCAGCGTACGTCCACTTGGATTTCGTACATCGCAAGGTTTCTGGGGATTGGGTGACGATGGGGGCGCACGTGTTCTCCATAGAGGCCAACGCTCTGCTCACTATTGCCACCATGAACGTACCCAAAGACTGTACCGAAACACAGGTACTGTTTTGGACATTGGTGAAGAAGACGGTAGCAGCCGAACACCCGCGTGAGGAAGTATTATTCTACGGCTTCATGGGAGATGCGGCAGGTAAGTTAAAGATCATAATTTTCAATGGGAGAGTTTGTAAGTTACACGGTTCTGACAATCGTATACTATTGTCAGAACCGTTGACATTCGAATACGAATGTCACCTACGCATGAAATACAGGGCAAGTCAAAAATCATAGTTTTTTGTGTGAGTTTGCACTTTATATCGTTCTGACAATCGTATAAGATTGTCAGCACCGTGTAAACCTACGCATGATATGCTTGGTTTTCAAGAACTGATTAATATTTGGGGCACAGGTGCTAACTGGGCAGCAATCAAGAAAGTTTGGCCAGACCAAGATGACCGTAACAATCTGGAGTGCACGTTCCATTGGGGGCAGAACTTACATAAGATCGAATCTCTTATTCCATCAGATCTCCATGCCGTGCACAAAGACCTGTTACAGCGATGGATTTACTCTACTCCCGAGGCCAAGGTGTCCTGTGAAACTGCCATCTTCGCCTGGTATGCTGAGAAATGTGGCAGGTCGAATCAGCCAAAATTGAATGCGTACTTCGTTTTCCAAATACGGCACGCGCAGCACATTCTGTCGCAATTCAAGGAACAAACCGAAGACATGACCGCCGAAATCCAACGACCGCTTGTATGCCTTGCGGAAAGCATGCACGCGAAGTGGAGATCGTGGGGGGCATACTACTCCACCTTGTTGGAGTCGGTGGAATTCGATAGCCTTATGCAGATTCGACAAATTTGCCTGGCGATGAACCGGCAGAACTCATCAAAGCACTTGTTGTGCGTGCAAGGTCGTATTCGTTCATTGGAGGATAAGTGGGTTAAAGGCGTCCTTACTCAGGCAGAGTTTGCAGATGGTCGCGAATTAATGCAAACAGTTCGTGCTGGCGCGACAGGATGGCTTCCACAGAGGGGCATCCCCGCAACGGACACCCACCGTCCAGATAAGGTGAACCATGGGGGGGTTTCGCGCAAACGCCCTGCGGAACTTCCCTCGGAAGGCGTCGCCTCCAAGAAGACGCGCACTGCCTCGGCGGTGCCACCTGCCTCTGCGGCAAGACCTACCTCGGTGGCAAGACCTACCTCGGCGGCAAGACCTACCTCTGCGGCACGTCCGGAGCGTACTTTAGTTCGCGTTTACCCGGAAGCTGGTGGGGACTTCCAACCTTCCCTGCTTCACGTCACGCGGGCAGGCACTAACGGTAAATGCTATGGACGGAAGTCTAATGGTTCTCGTCACGACATCCCAATCGCGAAAGGGCAGCTGACTATTGGGTACACCGGAAGCTTGACCTATTATTTTCCAGCAAAAAACTTAACTCTTAAAAAGGGTCAAGTTCGCGAAGTGAGGACCACTCCCCCGATCCGGAGGATTATATTCTGCTCGTGGAAATGTGTTCAAAACCCATGGTATTGTTGTCACGTTTCGATGCCTGGACTGCCCGAGGGGGGGGCGAACCGTGTACCCAAACTTCTTGTTGCACCGGACACAAAGATCCTGGAAAGTGAGGAGACTCGTCTCTGTTCTCTTGGTGTTTGCGTTGCCCATGAGGATGTGACCCCAGGAGAGGCTCGAGGACATCTGGTGAGATCGGAGAATTCGGAGATGGACGTGGAGGAGAGACTTCGCAACGGTGTTAAGGTGAAAGCGAGTGGCAAGGGTTTCTTGACGAAGAAGATAGCGAATTCCTATACCGCGCTCCACAGCATGGTTAAGACCGATAACCTTGCACTGACTCAAATCCGGAAATGTGTTCCTGGTGGTGCAACCGTCTATAACTTCCGAGTTTGTCACCCTGATTCCGATGGCCGTGAATACCTCTTGGAGTTTGGACGAGAATACCGTTGTTCGTGTCCGTGTTTTCGAGAAATGGCGAGGACCCGACCTGCTCCATGCAAGCATTTCCTTTGGCTGTACTCCGAGATATTCGAAATTCCGATCATTACAAGTGTGGGATACCTTCACGAGCCATCGCTGCTATCCTCAGAAGTGCGCAAAATACTATCGTATTATCCTGGAATTCCGGACAACTTCGATCTCTAGTTGCTTAGCTAGAATACAAACGTAAATCTGTGATGGCATCTTATATATTTTACAGTGTATGCATTTTCATATACGTTATTCAAAACATTTTGTATACCATTGCATGTGTTAGCACCCTCGTCCACATTCGAATATGATTAACCGTACGGCAGTTGTCACACGTGAGAGAGAGCCGAACTTAGCGCCGAGATCGTGTATCCTATTGCATGTCGTATAACCCTGCCTGGATATTCGCGAAGAGTTTGTCACTACTCGTGCACATCTGAATATGATTAACCGTACGGTCGAAGCTTGACAATCGTATACGATTGTCACACGTGAGTATTGTGGTAGATATATTTATAGATTTTTTTATCTATATATACTAGGAAAATATTAAAATACTTCATAATTTTACAGATGTCTACAGGGAGATTAACAAGAGTCAGAAAGCCCACAGCTAAGGCACAGGCTGTGGCTGCCGGGCGTGAGGGAGGTGCGTACCTGCAGCCCTATAAATGCATGTCGGGGTGTCATTTTTTCATTATTGCATGGCTCGTACAAAACAAACCGCTCGAAAGAAATTCGGAGGCACAATTAGAGATTTACAGCGTATGGCCTCCGGAGGTGCACAGGCCTCTCAGAGCGGATCTTTGGCATCCGGTGAAGGTGGTTCAAATGAGTTACCCGCCGCTGGTGTTGCTCCAGGTACCGCAGGAGCTGCCACTCCAGTCGCAAGTGAAGATGCCACTCCAGTCGCAAGTGATCCTCAACCTACAGCTAAATCGCCAAAGCTGACTATTACAGTTGGTAAACCGAAACCAGCTCAGGAACCAGCTCAGCAACCAGCTGAGCAAGTCGTTGCGCTAATGCTCGAGTATGCCGCTACAACTAATAAGAAGGAGAAGAAAGACCTCGAGAGTGGAATTCGGGCCGTTGTGGAAGGTGGAGATAATAAGGAGATAGTTGATACAGCTGTTGCATTACTGAAGAATCGGGACGCACCTAAAGCGGCTGTCACTCTTAAAAGATTGCTAGGTAAGAGAAAAGCTGATGCAGATGCACCGCCAGAGGCAGGGCCAGAGGCAGCGTCAGCTCCTGCACCCGAGACCTCGGGGAGTGCACCACCGCCAAAGCGTGCTCGTGACCCGAAGGGTAAGGCAGCGATATCTGGGACCACTGATGACGACAACAGGCAAGACTACATATTCCCAGGACCGCTGAATATCAAAAAAGTGATCTCAGAATGGACTTTTCGTCCCCAGCTTATTACTCGAGAAGACAAAAAGCTTCCAGTAGTTGCCCCTCTTGGCTTGCTGGTACATCCTGCTGATGTTCAGGGCGACTCAAACCGACTTTCGTTTACCCGCGCGACTTCAGAAGAGGGAATAGAGAAGCAGAAGAAGGTCATCATGGAGCGATGGGAGGTGGACAAATCACATGTCATCGTGTGGTGGACTGGACACTATTACACGGACGAAGAGTATAGGCAAATGCTCATGTCCAAGTTTTATCCCGGTGAGGCATTGCTTGTCAGCACTAGTATTATGCAAGGGTTCGGGACTTTCCTACAAAGCTTGACAATCGTATACGATTGTCAGACCTAAGTTCATTTCGGTTGCTTTCAGCGGCGGATGCGGAGGCTCCTGAGGAAGTAAGCAATTTCAACACCATGGTGCACAATCTGGAGACCGACTATCTCAACCTATTCGATAATGATCCTGACGACTACAAGAGGTGGGTGAAAAACAAGTTCATGCGAATGCAGCTTGTCGTGGTGGATGGCCAGCATCGCTATGACGCCTGGCTTGACCTTGTCCTGGACGCAAGGAAACGTAAAGCATTCTGGAGCGGTAACGGGACCAGTAATAAGTCCTCTCTGGAGGGGTTGGCCACAACGATTACAATTCTGAAGAAAGAAACACCTCTTTGTGTTTTGGTAAGCGATCCTTGTATGATATCGTTTGTTTCATTGTTTCAATAAAATACCGTATGTACATGAATGAATTTTCTACAAGTTTCGGTTTGCGCAGAGCCTTATCGGGACACTGACGAACACCGACCAAACAGAAAGTCTTGTTGACTCTCACGAACACGATAAATGGATTTTGCTGTTGAATGTTGCCGACGCCTCGGAAGACCAACTGGCGCAATTTACACAATTCCCGGTAAGGCAAGCTAGTGCCAAGAGTAACGCTTGGTATCGGAATAATCTGAGGGATACGACCGCGGCGGCCTACTCGAACGAGATTTCCAAACTTCGGGATCAATCGGCAAAAGTTGCCCTCCTCCAATCGCGCGAGCGGGATGCGCAAAAGGTATGAAACTTCCGCGCTCTCTCATGTGTCCTCACCCACGTTTGACACTCTTATACGATTGTCAAGCTTCAGTTCTCACCCACGCGTGACAATCGTATACGATTGTCAAGCTTTGGCGCTAGCTTCGCCCCTGACTCACGCGTGACAATCGTATACGATTGTCAAGCTTTGGCGCTAGCTTCGCCCCTGACTCACGCGTGACAATCGTATACGATTGTCAAGCTTTGGCGCTAGCTTCGCCCCTGACTCACGCGTGACAATCGTATACGATTGTCAAGCTTTGGCGCTAGCTTCGCCCCTGACTCACGCGTGACAATCGTATACGATTGTCAAGCTTTGGCGCAAGCTTCAGTTCTCACCCACGTGTGACAAGCGTGTCGCCCCCCTTACATGTGTCCAACGTGTCTTGCTTGCAGATTTTGCGGTTACTGGATCCAAAACTGGGAGACGAATGGCGGAAGGAAGCTCTCGAGTTGAAGAACTATCCGAAAGAACTGCAGCCTGTTCTTACCCTAGAGGCTATAAGCACCTCGCTATCAGCCTTAGGGTTTGATGTACGATATTTTTTCTTTGTTCTGAAAGTGGCGAAGGAAGGAGCATTAATGGCCGATGTGGACAACCGGAAGGAGTTCTACCAGAAATATGGGATCAGTTGCAAGGGCAAGTTTTTGACTGGCACTGAGTTCAGCTCGTATTGTCATCGTCTTGGTTTCATCAAGGATGTCATCGAATCTGCCAAGGCCAAGTTTGCCTCGCTGATGGGTTGGACTAAATGCCCAGATTGGTATGAACACGCAGAGGCTATCAGGGACGTCTATGATGATGATGAGGATACGCAGGAGACTATACTCAAACTAAACGTTGACACCCCTTGGGGACCCTATGACTTTAATGGGGTAACGTACCGTGATTCGCAGCATATGACGTACGTGCAAAAACATCACCATTTTTTTATTCAGAACGTCCACGGAGAGCCTGATTTGGAAACCAAGCTTCTGGTGTGGATGTTAATCCAATCTTCCAACAAATTCTACACTGCACGCTTCGATGAGGTCATGAAGAGCATGATTAAAGCAAAACGATGGAAGCGCGTTGATTCCAAGGAAGGAAGGGCTATGGACAAGAGTGTGATTAAGCCATCGCAGGATACCATGCATACCTACAAGACTCTTGTGGATTGCGCTGGTGAGTTAGTCCTCACAAGTTTTTTTTTTAAGTTGCAGGATTACAAGTCCAAATGACAGTGATGTTTGCTATGCAGCCACGCGTATGATCTTGTGCTACATTCACACCTTGCCGGATGACTACATCGAGATTCGAAATGGCGGTCGCTTTGGGGCTACGTTCACGATTCCGAAGCTTTATGGCCCTGCCTACACTGAGGCACCCGTATACGATCCCGCATGGTTTCTGCAGACGTTGGGCATCACCCATACGAAAAGGGGGTTTGAGGAAAACTGCCTGCATTTGCTATGGGCGATTCAAGCAGGAGCTGGGTCTCAGATTAATCTGGCCCCTGCAGTACTGGCAGCGTCGCGGATGATGGAAGCGAAAGAAATGCCAGATATCAATGACGAGATCGCCGCGTTCAGTGCGAAGGTGACCCCGTTATACACTTGTGATGATCATGCCATGGGGATGATCGGTCAGTTGGTAAATGTTGGTAAAAGAAGTGTGACAATCGTATACGATTGTCAAGCTCTGGCGTTAGCTTGACTTAGAGTCTGCTCTGTCTCTGAGTTCGAAGACTGATTCTGATGCGTATTACAGGCCGTTTGGGAATGGCTGGAACTCCGTGTGAAAGCGTCGCGCCGGGAGGGCGGGATGCCGGATGCTCTGGTTAAAACGGAGATTTTCGATCATGATTGGGAGCCGAAGAGCGCGGTGATTGAATTCATGGAGCTGAAAATCCAACACAAGGAGCTGCATGCTGCCGAGGGAGTCCAGCAGCCGGTGGACTTCAACAAGTGCCATCGCGAGTTGCTGGCGAAGCTTCTGACTGAGGGATTGCTGGAATTCGGAATGAAGGTTAGAACTGTTCATATATCTACATTGCAATGTATTAAGTATTTCCTGCGTATGTATTTCAAAGCAGACTGATGAAAGCAATGTTCCACAGGTTAACGAATCTCGCGCCGAAAGGAATAAGGGTCCACGCAGCAATCAAGTCATGGTCAATTGGCGCAATGAAAAACATTGCAACACGCTCGCTATGGAGTGGATCTGATCTTTGTGGATGGTCCTTTTGGGCTGTTTTCGGAGGTATGGGATACCTATTCAACAGACTTCTACTCATACATGGGTGGTATTTGCATGTCGGCTATGGATTATGGTGGCATTGTGATTCTATTCTTACCGGACTCGACCACCCGCAGTAATGTGACCATTAATGGAAAAACCTTCGCGATATCGAGGCAGCAAGCAATCATCGATGCCTTCTGCGCTTCGACCAAAGGATGGCCGCTGCAATGGACATGCCACCAGACGGTTCAATACTGGAATCGAGGCGGAGGACGCATAGGTAATAATGCGGCTGGTCCGGTCAGCGTTTTGCAACCGTATATGTTGCTGCACTTGGTGGAAGATCCCTCAAAGAGTAATAAGCTACCGAAGTGGGCCCCGCTGCGAACAACGGTCGGAAAGTTTTCGAACGCGTTCACGAACAGCATGGTAAGAATCCTTGTATGCATTCATATCTTCTCATGAATGCAACTCCGCCAAACAAAATTGTCAAGTAGATGCACTAGCTCAGACACGCAGACTCGCAAGTGACAATCGTATACGATTGTCAAGCAGGTGCACTAGGTCCGACACTCAGACTCGAGTGTGTTGTTTGTTTATAAACAGGAGGTACCGCTGCCACCTAAGGAGTACCTGAAGAAAGAAGATGGACAAAATATTCGCAGCGTTCAGAAGCCAATCCGTCTTTACCGTGAGCTGATGCGCTTGTACAGCAACATGGATGCTTGTGTTATGGAATTTCCATGCGGAACGGCTCCAGCCTCCATGGCGGGGTATATGGAGCAAA